>PVJA010003717.1:0-92311 GCA_004027025.1 Myocastor coypus | reverse complement strand
AAAACCAAAAAAAAAAAAAGAAGAACTTTTTAACAGCCTATTAAAAATGATAACTTTAAGTGAGTGCATTACTTCCAGTCATTATAGTTTCTACTTCTTTCCATTTTGCCTGGACAGAACTAATTTTAATTGTTTCTTAAGCAAAGAAGAACTATGAAGAAGGCATGCATTACTTCCAAAGCAAATGTATTTCTTTTTTGTACTGTGGCAGTGTAAGACTAAGCTGTTTCTCTCATTAAACAGTTTTTCCAAGTTTTTTGAAATGTTCCATAATGTTTTCTCTTAACTTCTGTCTTTTTGCAATTATCTAAATCTTTCTATCTCAGCTAGGGAGATAATTCAGCAATCTAAGCACCTGCCTGGCAAACACAAGGATCCAGGGCTTGATCCCCACTACCCCGCGATGCAGTGACCCCAGGATCCTGGGCATGCAGTGCTGACCACCAAAACTGAGCATGGTGACACACACTTGAATTCCCACCCCTGGGGAGGCTGAGACAGGAGGACCACTGCAAGTCAGAGCTGCCTAGTAAGAACGTACGCCAAATAAATATGTGAATAAATAAACAAATAAATAAATAATTGAAAAAATGATTTAAAACATTAAATTTTTCTGTGCCTACTATAATTATTATAAAACAGTAGTAAGGAAATAAGCAGTTAAACTTCATGCCAGCAGTAACAGATTGATCCAATTATGATTTTTTTGTATTTTAATATATTTTAGCAAGTCTATTTTCACATCCACAGTTATATTCGTTGTATATGTTCAGCTAGTCCCTCTGAGGAGAAAAAGTATCATGCTATGCAGTTTAATCTTCCTTTATCCATGTAATTGGTAGGTGATGTGGCTGTTTAAACAGCAGGAGAAAGACCTTGGTCTTCAAAAGTGCAGCACAGTTTTCCCGAGATGGCCTGAGCGTCTGCTCTTTAGTCCCAGGCAATCTGTGTGTTTCCTGACTGCAGACTCAGGAAATACCTAACTTTTGAACCAATAACGGTTGCTTGTGGGAAGCTGGACAATTGGCTGCACTGTGATGGTGTGGGCTTTCACAAATACAGTGAAAGTGCTCCAGACTTATTTAGAAAGAAAGAGAACTTCTTAATGCAACAAAGGGCGATTGCCGAGGCCAGCGTCCATCGGGCTTATTCAGTGCTGTTTTGCTGGTCGGCTGGCTTCCTGCTCACAGGTACAGTGTCTGTTCTCAGTGTTATCCAGGTTTGTTTCTCCTTTGTTTGCATACACTTTTAAATATCTGCGTGTGGTGCTGTTATGTTGGGTGAAATTTTTATGTAGTTTTAAAAATATCAATTGATTTTCTAAGCTGTGATAAATAATTATATAATTAATTATAAGCTGAGAGTATAAGCTGAAGGATTGAGTGGATTTTTTTTTTTGGGGGGGGTGCAAAGTGAGAAATGGCTTGCATGTCCAAGTCTTAGTAACATTTGAATCTACATTGTTGTTGCAAGCTCAGTGAAGGTGTAACAACCAGATACTGGCTAAAGGTGGCACTGTGCTTTTTCTAAATATCTTGACAAACTTGGACAAAGTGTTGTTCATTTTATTGTCCAATTGATTATTGTGTGTTAAAAAAGATAAATAATTACAACAATTTAATCCATTGCTGGCTTCATAATAGAAATGATTTTCCTTCTCTTAAGTGTATGTTATCTTGCTCCTATGTTGACATTGACCCAAAAATGGTCACAGAAGTTGAAACTGTATGAGACTTTCTGACCATCTGTCCAGTCCCCTCCTCATTTTGCTTCTGAAAAATTCTAGTTGCAGTAGTGAAACACTTCTTCCCAAAGATATTGAGTAAATTATTAACAGTACTGGTGGTAGAATATAAACTTCTTAGCCATTAGTCGAGTAGAGTCTATCTCAGTATGTTGTTTTGGGTTAAACATTAAATAGGGCTGCAAAGTAAGATGTTTGCCTTGAGTTGGTAGGCAGTCTGCCTTAGCCTCTAGTGTTGCAGATGGAGTCTGGCCAATGGAGCTATCTGTAGCCTGACCATGAATAGCAAGAGTACATAGCTAGAAGATGCATCGACTTTGGGATGCTCTGTAGCATTTGGAGACATTCTGCAATCGCACCAGTATTTCCTATCTGGGCTGAGCGGCAAGGATGAAGACCAGAGCTTTCCATTTGGGGTGCAAGCTCTTTTATCAACAAGAATTTACAAAATCTTTGTAATCTGTGAGAAATTTGATCATATTCTAGGTAGTTGCTTGCTACTATATGTCTGCCCAGGTTTGCCTATGGTGTCTATTCATTTATCTATATTTATTTATTTTTCTGTATTTTAGGGTAGGCTCTACAGAGTGTTCAGTCTCGCTACTAGATTGGAATGGTAGTGATCCTCCTGTTTACGGCCTCCCAAGACCTGGGACTGTAGGCAGGGGCCACCACGCCCAGTCTCAATTGCCATCTCAGGGCTCCCTGGGGGTAGGGCTGGCATGGCAGGCCCAGGGATTGAACCCCTGGTCCCTGTGCCTGCTTGTAGGTGCTTTAATCTGTTGAGCTGTTTGGCTGGCCCTGTGGTGTCCATTTAATTGTTTCTGAGCACAGACTTTTTCTAGTGGTGATGTGGAAGAGCTGTAGCAGGAAACAAAGTCACTGCATCATAGTCTGTTTCATTTTGCCTGCAGTGTAATGATCCATGAAGAAGAGATCTTGAAAAGATTTAGCTGATATTGGCTGAATCCTGCTGCTTAAGCCTCCTAAGTGCTGAGATTATAGCCTTGTTTTATTTTCTTTTTTTCCTGATTTAATATTTTTATTGTTTAAATTTAACAATGGTTATATTACATATTTTCATCATCAGATCAGTTTAGATTAATAGATATAGGTATATAAGATTGATCAAACAATTAAACATTAACACATTCAATCAACATTACTTTTTTTTTTTTCTTTTCCCCTTTCCTTTTTTAAAAGTTGACACATTGCATATTGTCCTCACAATAGTTCTACAGAGTACAGTGTGTGGACTAGCCTTGTTTTATTTTAAACAAGAAAAATTACATTAGGTAAATCCTAAATTCTCAAGCAATATCTGAAAAGGTCACTAAAGCATGGTGGCACACTATAATGTAAATCAACCCAAGTTTCTTACCTGTGAGCTGTGTAAACCTTGCTACCTGATCACTTAGTGACCCAGTAAGTTAGGAACAGGGCCTTTTTGGGGTGTAGAGGACAGACTAATGCTCCCACTGGTTTTGATATGGGGGAATGAAACTCCCAACCTCAAAGATGCCTGGGACGAGTTTGGGTTCTCTAAAACTGGAGAATGAATTTTAGAAACAAATAGAAGTTAAGAGCAAAATATATTTACTGGGGAAAGAAAGTGTCTGTTCAAGAGAGGGACAGAAGGGGACCTGAGTGGGTTGCCCCACAGGGAGGAGTCTTGAATGAATATAGAAATTCAGCCACTAATCAGATTTTCTTGAATGAATACAGAAATTCAGCCACTAATCAGATTTTTTTCACTTAAGAGGTCTCTGTCTAACAGGAGAAAGAAAAAGGCGATTGAGAAGATTTGGTACAAATGAGGTTAAACTGGCAATATTTACAGCTTCTCTTGTAGACTATAACTCTAATAATAAATAAATAATATAGTGAGTTAAAAAAGATACAAGTTAAAAAAGTCCTATGGATAATATTTAAGATTCTGTAGTTTATAGAGATACTTTTGCAGGTTTAAGGGTATTTGAATTAGTAATCAAATGAGCAGTACTTAATAGAATAGAATTAAAGAAGAGTAACAGATCCTTCTCTCAAGGTTTTGCTTCACCAACTAGAATTGTTTTACTTTTCATAGGCTTCATTGTCAGCTAATCTATTCTGTATAGCTTTGGTTTCATCAAGTAGGGTGAATCACACACTCAGATAAGAAGAAAATGACAGAGGGCAAAGGTCACTAGTCACTTATAGCACTAATACTTGACTGTCCTTGAGATGTATCAGACATTCAGGTGGCTTATTGGAACTGTGGTATGAAGACTTTCTTCTTTCATAGGAAATACTCTGGCCACATGCAACTTGTGATTTTAAGAGCTATTAATGCTCTCATAGTGAATCTGAAATAATTAAGTGAGAAGAAGAAATTCTCATTTTAAAATTAGCATTATGAGACTTAAAGACCTACCATATGTTTGAATATGAAGCAGCCCTGAATATAGGATGGTCTTCCTTTTTTGCCAAAGATTAAAAGTGACTTTAAAATTTTTTTGGAAAGCTATTGTTTGGTTCTGGGAATGCAATAGGTAAAAATAATAGAAGAAAAAAAGGAACAGAAATCACCATCCTCTTACAACATATAGTAGTCCCTCACTATTTTGTGGTTTGTCTTTCACCAACTCACTGTTTTGTAAATTTTCAAAAAATATTCAACTAAGTTATTTATTTCTGATTTTTCACTATATTGTTGGATTTTGTAGTATCATACAGTATATGTAAGTTGTTAAAATTACATAGGTTGACAAGTCTAGAAAATGGTTAAGAACATTAAAAGGGCTTTTCAAAGTGTCAGAAAGGTTTATAAAGTATGGGAGGGGTTTATAAAGAAAATATATGTAAATACTGAAATAAATACAACATCACTACTTTGCTGATTTTCACTTATCATGGGGGGGGGTGTCTGGAGTGTTAACCATGTGGTAAGTGTGGGAACATTTGTATCGTTTTATTTTTTCAGTCCTGAGGCTTGAACACAGGGGTACTCTACCAGTGATCTTCGTGTCCCACACTTCTGAATTTTTATTTTGGATCAGTCTACCTAAGCTGCTAAGGTGGGATTCAAATTTATCATCCTTTTGCCTTAGTTTCCCTCATTGCTGGGGCTCCAGGCATACTAGTGTGCCTGGTAGGTATATTTTACTTTACATAGCAATAAGCTATACAGAATGTTAAAGGTGTTAAGCACTATGGGGAGTAAAACTTCCCAGCATGGGGACAGGGGAAAATCTAAAGGGAATAGGGGATGTATGAATGTGCAAGACTTTGGGGCATATGGGACACCGGAGAGTGCTGTCCTAGGGGGGACATGGCTTTACAGGAGGTGAAGGAGGAAGCATTGGTGGATGAGTAGGGCTAAATATAGGGTATAGGACTAGCAAGGAGGCCAGAGGGGCTGTAGTAGAATAGGCAGGAAAGGAATGTAGAAGGAGATGTAGGGCAGAGGAACCAGGCGAGGATGAAAAGATGGAAGTCCAGGCCGACTGACTAAAATCACGCGAAAGATGGGTGGCTGCAGGTTTAGTCTGTACCCATATCATCTGTGTCTTCATCAAGTAGAAGTTCCTGGAGAGTTTGCGTGCGTGTAAAGACGGAGTGGTGTACAATTTCTCCTACACCCCCCTGGGGTCTCCAGCAGTGACTAAAATGGGATAGAATCAGGGGAAAGGTATCCAGTTTCTGTTTGGTATTTTTGTGTGTATACAGGCTCGCTGACAAGAAAGGCAAAAGTACCAAGAAGCAAGGAGGCTAGACAGAGTAGTAGACTAGGGAAACACAAGACGTAGCATTTGGACTAAGGCAGAGAACTGTGGAAGAGTGTCTAGGAAGGGAGGACTGGTTTAACACAGCTGGCTGGTGAGATTTTTCTTGGCCTTGTCTCCCATATATGGTGATAATCATGACTTCCTTGTGGTTCTGGGAGGACGTGTTTCTCTTGGGAGCTGTCTTGCTTTTGGAAAGTAAAGGAAGGTCAGAGCACCCCTCTGTGTCTACTGTTGCTCAAGTAACTTTAACGCAGAACAGTCGGTGCAGGCTACAGAGAGAGCTCAGCAGTCTAAGCACCTGCCTGGCAAGCACAAAGACTTGGGTTCGATCTGTGGTACTGATGCAGGAAGAAAAAAACTGATCTGGGGTGCGTGATCTTCAATAGGGAACCTCCAAATGATATAGGGAAAACCGATCCCTAACCTGAAAAGTACTTGGGACGAGTTCGTGTTCTCTAAAACTGAAGAATGAATCTTAGGAACAAATGGAGGTAATGAGCAGAACATATTTATTGAGGGAAAGAAAGCTCTTGCCTGAGAGAGGGACAGGGGGGGGTCCAGAGTGGGTGTCCCCCAGAAGCTGTCTCTTCCAGAGACTTTTATAGAGAAGACATGGGAACTAGGTTAGGTGGGTATGAGGTGGGATAAAGACTATGGTCAACCAATGAGATTACAAGCACCATTGCTCAGGTAAAATTGATTAACATTGGGATCCAACGGGAAGGCAAGTCACGTAGCAATCAGGCAAGAACACCACCTATTAAGCTTGGGCTCCTGACTCTTTTTTTTTTTTTTTTTTTTTTGCGGGACCGGGGTTCAAACTCACGACCTTGCACTTGCCACACAGGCACTTGTGCCTCGGAGCTATCTCCCCAGCCTGACTCTTTTTAGGATCTTTCAAGGTGATCAGTACTTATTTAGCATATCAATCCCTGATGCCCATCTTTAAGGAACTATGTAGTTACTTTTGTTTACTCTTGTCTTGAGATCTGGCCCACGGTGAAGGAATGTCTGTCTCTAGTAGCAAGGTCACCTTGTCTTCCATGCCATCCTTGAGGGCCTGGCTCTGTCTGACTGCCTATAGTATTTCTATCTAATTCAGTTCCCTACAGCAGTACTGAATGTCCTTCTGACCCCAGAACCTCAGGCATGCCAGGCCTGTAATCCCAGCAACGGAGAGGCTGAGACCAGAGAGGATTATTATGGTTCCAAGCTGTGTGGTGAGACACTGTATGAAAAAAAATACGGAAATAAATAAATAGAAAAAAATAGTCAGAACACCAGAGTGGTACATTTTAGGGTAAGTAGTTTTTGGATCCCTAAAGTAACATGCCAGAAGTTTAGGAAGGATCACTTTGGTTTTTGAGAGTAGGTTGAAGAGGGTGGGGAGCCGGTTAAAAGGCTGATGGAGTGTGTCGTACTCTCCTTCCTTGTCCACTTGTTAATGGGCATTTGGGTTCTTCCCAGTGTTTCAGCGTTGTGATCAAAGGTGCTGTGATACGCATATGAGCTCTTCTGTGGTGATATCTTCTAGTCTCTCTGCAGGGTCACGAGGAAGGTCTGTCTTGACCCTGTCTGAGGAGGTTCCTTAAAGGGCAGATGGCGACCTTAGTTCAGTGTGTGGAAAGGTTTCTGACTCAGATCACAGAGAAAGGATTTGTCAGTGTGACACAGGGGCAGGCTTATTATGCAGAGTTAGGACGTAAAAGAAGATAGGGAGAAAGACTCCACTGCTGACTGGAGGGGGGCTCACTGGTGAAAGGTCAGGTGGGCCGCTGGAAAACAAGAGGCCAGCTTTCTTTGAATTAGCTAGGGTGTGGGCAGGTCCTTATCTCAGTGCTGGTTTCCAAGCACCGGAGGTATGCTTATGGCTCCGGGGCAGCCGGATTCTCCTGAGACAGCTGGCCTTGCTGGGAGGGTGATCTCATCCTGCGGTGGTCTCTGAGGTTCTGCCTTTCCCATGACCTAGGTGCTCACAGGCCTAGGATTAGGACTGAAGGCCTCTAGGCCTTTCTGTAGGGTATCTGTGAACATTGGTAATCAGAGATCCCTGTAAACGAATCCTGAAAATTACTTTAGGTACTTTCATGTGGTGTCTTCAGTCTGAAGTGGGAGTAGATAGGCAAGTAAACTTAGGTTTGAGAAACCTCCTTTTGCCAATTTTTCCTAAATGTTTTAACATCATTGTGAGTAGAGCTTTGACCTGCAATATTAAGGCAGGTGAAAATTGAGTTTCCGTGTTTGCGATCTCTGTTTCTTGTATCCAACCCAGGTCTATGCCTACAGGCTTAAAAAAAACAGCCAAACAGCTTTGTACTGTGCTGTCATTCCATTAAGTTCCAGCTGTTCCGCCTTGCTGGCCTGTGGTCTGTTCTGTGTCACCATTCTAGCATCTAGCAGTGGTCCCTAGCTGCCTGGCTTTGGCCTGTATTTTCCCTGTTGCTGGTGCTGGTAATAGTGTCCCGGTTTTAATTTCTTTATCTAGAAAGTTAATTTTACCTTTATTGTTGGAGATTGGGTTCCTTTTAGCTCAGAACTAAAGCTAAAAGTTCCTCCTCAGAACTTTTAAGGATAACTAAAAGATATATTCTGATTTATTAAAAGTTGGCAGTGACCTATATTATCTCATTTTTTGTGAAACTAATACATTAAAAAATTGAAAGTACAGTGCTATTAAATTTCAATTTTAATGAATTTTGTTGCATTGGAGTTTTACCTTGAAGTCCTAAGGTAGAGTTTAAATTTACTCTATCTTGTGTAGGATTTACTGCTTCCTGTATTCAGTGATTTAGGGTGAACATTCATTGCATGTGCTAACAACAGGTTTCAATACACATAAATTATCTTGAAATGTTGCACTAAAATAGGATTTTCAATTTTTCTACAGGTTCCTGATGTAATCAGCAGCATAAGGCAATTATCCAAGGCTGCCATGAAAGAGGATGCCAAGCCCAGCAAGGACAATGAGGACGCCTTTTACAACTCTCAGAAATTCGAGGTCTTGTACTGCGGGAAGGTGACAGTGACCCACAAGAAGGCCCCTTCCAGCCTCATTGACGACTGCATCGAGAAGTTCAGCCAGCATGAACAGCAGCGCTTGCGGCTCCAGGGCGAGCGAGTCGCGGAACCCTGCGAGGAGCTGGTCCTGGAGGGCGAGGCTCTGGGGTCCCCCGGGGACAGCCTGCCAGAGGAGGAGGAGGAGGAAGAAGAGGAGGCCCAGGCGGAGGACAGCCGCCCCGCTGCGCCCGTCCTGGCCAGCACCCGCGTGAGCGTCCCCGAGCGGATCTTGGAAGACTGTGGCTTTGAGGAGCAGCAGCAGAATTTCCGGACCCGGTGCAGCAGTGTCACGGGAGTCCTGCAGAGGAAAGTTCACGAGAACAGCCAGAAGCCGCCGGCGCGGCGCAGGCACGCGAGTGCCCCAAGTCACGTGCAGCCCTCGGATTCGGAGAAGAACCGAACCATGCTCTTCCAGGTGCGGCGGCTGGGGGCTAGCAGCCAGGGCCCGGCCAGGTGCTGGACCGAGAGGCTGCATGCAGGCAGCCCTTTCTGCCCGCCTCCTGCCCACCGCGTAACCCAAAACGCGGTCATCACCCAAAATCCAGCTTCCACTTGTTTTCCTTTCCATGGCAGTTAAGGCAGGGGAGCAGGAAGAAGCAATTAGAGAGCATTACAGCAAGTTGACAGGCGCACTGGGAGTAGATGACTCACTCAGTCTTTGTCTGACACGTGCGCTTACCTTCAGCTGGTACTTAAATGAATACGTTTAAAAAGAAAAGAATTGTAAGGGGCTGGGGAGATAGCTCCGTGGCACAAGTGCCAGCTTGGCAGGTGCAAGGTTGTGAGTCTGAACCTCGGCCCTCCCCCCGCCCCCCAAAATACTGTAGAAAGCCGCTCTCAGAAAGAATGTAGAGATAAGTGGTTAGGGGTGATTTGACATGGAGAAAAGAGGTATTTTATTTATTTATTTATTTTTTTTAAAGAGAAAAGGGAGAATGCCAGAGAAATTTCATAGATATATTTCAGATGAGAACACACTGATTTACGTGATGTGCAGGAGGAATTAATTGTTAAAGGAACACCTCTGGCTTTTCTTTTCTTTTTTTTTTTTTGCCATGGTTTTTGTTGTTGTTTGTTATGGTTCTGGGGATTGAACTTAGGACTTTGTGCTTGAGAGGCAGGCACTTAACGCCGCTGAGCTGTCTCCCTGGCACTGGCCTTTTAATCTATTGGACCATTTTTTAATAATTTGATGTAAGGCATATAGTTATGACTATAACAGATAATTATTAATTCTAGAAATATTTTTTTAAAATGATGTGCAGTGTATATAATACTTCAAGAACTTTATTCATAACCAGATCTCACAGAGTTTAGCTTGCTGCAATGTTTGTTTCCTTGAAAACAGTGAATGACTGCCCTTTTATCCTGTTTTAAAGAACCCTGAGGAGGAAATTCCACAGTGTACAATGTCTTGGTAAACAGTCCCAGTGCATATTTGCTTTGTTAGAAGTCCATGTTTTCTGTGTGTGTGTGTTCACAAGAGGCAAGTAATTACAATGTCTCTGGTGTTTTCTGTTGTAAAGTTTTCCCCTTTCTTTGCGCTTCAGATTCTTTTTCTTAGTGTGTTATAGTTAATTCTGTTAATTTTTCTGAATGGCTATTTGCAAAAAATTTAAATTCACTTCACTGACCATTTGGGAGAAAAATATATTGATAATGCAAATCAATTATTTTTGGAAATCATGAAGTAAGGATAGTTTGCTTTACTATTTTGCAATCATTTCTATTTTGAGAAAAGCATTTTTTTGGCATCTCATGATTTAAGAGCAACTTAAATTTTGTGAGTTTTCAACGATGGCAACAAATATTTTGAGACAATTGATATTTGAAGTTAAATTTTTTTATTGGTTTGAGTATTGGAGCACATGGGAAATAGGTACGTTTAAAGTACAGATTTTAGCTACTTCATTATCATTGTCAAGTATTTATTCATTGGGTATTATGGAGTATTCTAAGTAATGAATATTAATTGTAAAATGAGATTATTAGTTGAATATATAATTATATAAAGAAGATATTAGGTTCTAATGAGTTGAAATTAATTGATACTTTTATTTTTAAGGTTGGGCGATTTGAGATTAACCTTATCAGTCCAGACACTAAGTCAGTTGTACTAGAAAAGAATTTTAAAGATATCTCCTCTTGTTCTCAGGTATGTATGGAGTTACATTGGAGCTTTTAAAGGGCCAACTGGCTACAGAACAAATGGGTTCTACAATTTACCACAAAACAGCAGGGCATAAACCCCTTCAAATTTTAATGTTTCCTAAAATTTTATTAAAGAGAATTTGTTTATAAATTAAAATTTGCTCAAGTGTTTGTGTGAATGACAGTAATAAAATCCAACCCAGAACTCTCAGCATGAGTCCTAAGGATCTGCCCTCAGTTTAGTCAGTTCTCTTCTTCTATAAGGACTCATCAGATCCCTTTCACTGGTGGAATTTTTGTGGTGATTTCTTTTGAAAATATCAGTGTTAGTGTTCTTCAGAATCTTGAGCAGTGGGACTTGTGGTGTGACTTGTCATGTTTGCTCTTTATGTCAGAGCAGGCAATAAAAGGAGAACTTGGGCCTGAACTTCTATTAATGTACATGCAAGTTTTGGGATGGGTCCATTTTACACATGGGACCTTGGACTGCAGAGAAAATGATGTATAAGTCAAATATAGTTCCTGCCCTTCCAGAGCACCAGGAGACACCCTTCAAATGCAGTACCTCTTGTCCCCACATTCCCTCGTCTCTCAGTAAGGAAATGGGCAATGCTCATTGAACACTGAAAAAAAAAAGAAAAGAAAAAAAAGCAACTAAAGATGCAGACAAACTAACTATAAAACTGGAAGCTCAAATAAAACTTTTGCTTTTCCTTTTAATTTTTTTTTTTAGACAGGGTCTCACTATGCAGTTGAGGCTGGCCTTGAGCTCACTTTTGTAGCCCAGGCTGGTCTCGAACTCGCACCAATCCTCCTGCCTCAGCCTGCCGAGTGCTGGGATTATAGGAGTAAGCCACCACACCCGGCTCCTTTTAATTTTTATTAAAGGTAAACTTTATGTTTAATATTATGGTTCAGAAATTAAATAAAAGCCTGAAGGAAATGGGTGGAAAGGCTGCCCAGCGGGGCACTGGCCGGGTGCGCGGGGAGGTCCTCGCAGCGGCTTTGCCTTTGCACATCTTTCCAAGTCCTGGGCTGAGGCACAGTGTGGCTGCATGCAGGAACCGACAGGCCGGTGTTGGAAGCCCACACCACTGCAAATGTTCTCTTCTTCAAAGTCAGCACACTGCTTTTTGGCAAGCGTGTAAAGTAGGGAGTGGTTGTGTTTCCTGGAAACTTTGCTACTCCCTGGAAGACTCACCTAGCTGATGAAGTCCTCTGAATTTTTCTCACTTAGTACCAAACTAGTAAAACAATTTCTTTAGTTACTGGCGAGTTGTACCGGCTTGTGCTTATTTTCAGTTTATGAAGTTCAGACATACTCCTCCTTACTGACGTCTTTCTCTCCGAGTTGATTTCTTTTCTCCATATCTGCAGCATTAGATTGAGATTGTTATGACAAGAAGAGGGTTTACCATTTACGAGACATCCCAGGAACTGTCGTACAGATATTTGTTAGTCTAAGTCTTATATCCCTGATAACAAAACCACTGTTGCTATTTTGTAATGAAAAGTAGAGCCTGCATGATAATTATCAGCAATCTAGCACAGTTGATCAGGCCTAGCAGATTTGTTGAACCAAGATTTAAGCATGAATGTGATCCAAAGTTTCTTTCCACTTAAATTTTGGTGATTATAGGACAGCGGTTCTCAACCTGTGGGTCGCGACCCCGGTGGGGGTCAAATGACCAAAACACAGAGTTGCCTAAAGCCATCAGAAAATGTTATTTATCTGGAATTACAGTTTTGAAGTAGCCACCAAAATTATTTTTTTGGTTTGGGGTCACCGCAATATGAGGAACTGTATTGCGGGGCCATGGCATTAGTAAGATTGAGAACCACTGTTGTAGGACATTTTATTTTGCTTACCTGATGTTTCAAAGTATGCACCATGTTTGTTGTTGCAATAATACAGTGTTGTCTGTTTATTGGCATGTATGCATTCAGACTAAAAGTCACATGTAATATGAATTTTTTATTAAATATAGCTGAAGTTTTTTAGCTTGGATCCAGGAAGTATAGTGATTGTGAATGTGGAAAACTGTCACTTGTAGTAAGGTTTTTAAAATATAACTCTTTTTATCAATGTGGCTTTTAAATGGTTTATAAATAGAATAGACAAATAGTCTGGTGTTTTAATCAACTTTAGGGAATTGCATGACATTTAATTGAAGTATTATGAATTGTAATGATTCTCAGATCCTTAGCTTCCTGTACACAAGAACAGGGTTTGTGATAAATTGAATGGTGTTCTAAAAAGACAATAAATTGAAAACAGAATTACTTACAGACATGGAGCAGTAGTGGTTTTATGACAAGACATAGCAGATCATGCCATCGATAGTTTTTCTCCTGTGGCACCGAGTCACAGGGTGTTTATGAGAAACAAGCAACAGAGTTGGTCTCACTCTTTATCATGCACATTGGAGGGCCATCCTATAAAGTTTGCTATGTCCTCATGTTCCCCAGCACATAACCATGAAGAACAAATGGTGGAACTAGGAAAATATGAGTTGATGCTTATTTCCTGTACTGTTGGAAGGATGTTTTTCCCTGAATGTTGTCTTGCCCTTCTTGCCTCTCACCAGGGCATAAAGCATGTTGATCACTTTGGTTTCATCTGCCGGGAGTCTCCAGAAGCTGGGCTGAGCCAGTACATTTGTTACGTGTTCCAGTGTGCCAGTGAGTCCCTGGTAAGTGATCACTGTCCATGTGCTGCTCCTAGCACCTCCATCTTAGAAAGGATGCAGCTCCATGACCAAAGCCTCATGGGGAAAAAAGGGCATCTGGAAATACATTTTTACCCCTTATGGCAGTGAAAAAGTAGACAAAAACAAATGGTCATGGGAAGTCTTAAATTTAGACACTTCCTCAGGCTTAACAAACCTAGTCAGGTTACCAGATTACTTGTAAAAGCTAGGAAAAAACTGGAAAAAATGGTCTTTCTTTTCCATTGCTCAAATAAGAAGGTAAGAAAGGTCACTGGCATCTGGTTTTCTTAATTGCTATAACAAGCATATCAGAAGAATAAAGAACTGTTTTGTTTTTTTTCTTTGTTATTAGACCCTCGACTCAGACTTAGAGTCCTTCATTCTTTATGGTCTTATCTTAACCTTTGTTTCCTTCTTTTGTCATTGAAAAGTCACTTCTTTCCAATATTTCCCTCTCCTGCCTTCTATTATACAATTGGAATTTGAGAAATACCGAAGACAGGTGTAGAAATATATTTGACTAATAATTATGTTAATTGCTTTTGTTCCTTGAAGTTTTTACTTTTTTGCCTGTGCTATCCCCTCTATTTTATAAGGACTTAGAACTATTTTATAAGGATTTTTTTGTCTTTTTGGCTGGCACAAGCTGCCTTAAGGGCGGGCTGGGTAAGGCTTGTGGGGCTGGGGATTGAACCCCAGTCCTCTGCGACTGACTGCCTTTGCCTGAGCAGGCACTTAAACAACTGAGCTAAGCTGTAGGCTCCTTCCCTTCAATTCAAAGCTTCAGTTATATGTGCTACCATTCTTTGGAGAATGTACAGGAAACTGTTGGCTTAGCTATGTGATTCTCTTGCCATAACTTCTCCCAAGGAAACACATCTGACATGGATACATGGAGACAAGCTCGGAATGTCATCCTTGTCTCCTCAGTACACAGCACAGTCACCTCTGCTTAACTCTCTCCTTTCACATCCCCTCAAGGACTCTTGGGTTAGGAGGAATGGAGGAGTGAGACTGTATGGGAACGGAGGCACTCTAAACCAGGGACTTCTGGAGCTCTACCTTTTTCTATAGGGAGCATAATGCTCCTGTCCCCAACAGTTCTAATTCTACAGAGTTGTATTTTCCCTCTAAATAATCAGCCATGCCTATGAAATATCTGTCTTTTGGTGTTCTGCTAAAGAGGATCAGTGTAGGACTTAAGAGATTTGAAGGCGGTCACTAGATAATGAGAGGGAAAGGAATGGAAATGGATGAACACCCATAGGAGGAAAAAATAGGCATGCGTGTGCACATGCATGTGTGCACGCACATACACACACATGTATCAGTGACAACATTGGAAATGACAGCTAAATAAGACTTTGGTAAAGGATAGTCTAGGATCCTGTGTCACCCGTGCCACACTCCCCACCTACCTTAGCTGTTTTGTCTCTCCTATAAGTCTAGTCCTTCTACCATGTTCTAGATCCCACAGTGGCCTGCCTTTCCAAAACCTGTCATTAACCCCATATTTTACAATTTTATCAGCACCATGTACTCCATTTAGACACCTTAATGCATTCTGTCTGTATCAATTTTATTGATTTAAAGAGAGCAGTGTCTCTTTCACCCATCTCACCATCTCTTCCTCTTCAGTACTTGGTTGGTGCCCTGACCACTCTCCTGGCCACTGGCTTAATCTGCCAACTACTTACTGTCTGTGTTATGCTGGGGTTTATGTCTCACAAAACCTCCTTTCAGGAGCCCGGTTCATGCCTTCTTGTTGAAGGACATTGTCTGTGTAATCTGGCACATGGGCTTCCGATCTTCTCCAGCCTCTTGGGCTGCCACTCCCCCATGGCAAGACGCATGTCACGCCTGTTTGTTCATGTCTGTGTCTTCATGCCTGTTCCTTCTCACAAACTCTTCTCTGGACTAAGCCACAAAACCTGGTTTGATGATTGCTGCCTTGGGGCTTTTATTTTGAGTTTTTTCCAAGACGAGTACATGGGCCACATGCATAATGAAGGACTTCTTTTGTTTGCTTTCCAGTGCTGTGGGTTGAGCCCAGGGCCTCCTGCATGCTCGGCAAACACTATACCATGGACATGCACCCTCAGCCTGGGCCCTAGGGCTTCAGTGAGTAGCTGGATCTCTGGAGTGAGGTGCCTGCATGTCCCAGGAGGCCAGAGCCAGACTTCTCTGCCTCTCATTCTGTGAGGCTGCCTGTGGGGCTGGGCCACTCTCGAGGGCCTCCTGCTTCTCAGCATTTTAAATATTTTCAAAAAATAGTAATTCAAATTATTTGTTACAAATTTTTTGTTATTGTGGGATTTTGTGGTATCATACAGTATATGCACGTTTGTTAAAATTACATAGGTTTATGAGCCTGGAAAATGGTTAAGAGCATTAGGAGTGTTTTTAAAAGTATTGGAAAGGTTTTTAAGTGTGTAGGAAGGATTTATAAAGCCTTAAAATATGTATATAAATCCTGAAATAAATATAACATTGCTATTTTGATGATTTTCACTTATCGCAGGGGTGTCTGAGACATAACCTCTGTGGTAAGTGAAGGACCACTGTACTTGTAAAAATAAATTGCTTGAAATAGCAGCAAGCAAACTCGGAGTAGTAGCAGGTAAAGCGGTAAGTTCAAGTTTGGGATGTGTGTTTTACATGCAAAGTTGGAGATACTTGAAGCTAAAAGCAGTGATCGATGAAAAATATTTCATTTGAAGTCTGACACAAATAATTGGCTTCATTTATCCCTGGACAAGAAGTATGAGGTGTGACTTTGATATATGAACAAGCATGTGAAAGCTTACACAGTACAACAGGTAGTAAATGGGCTTAACATTTAACAGATATAGAACTCAAACAGACCAGCAGCAATTGTTAACAATTGCTAAAATAGAATCAATTTCATACTTTATTAGATAATTTGAAATGTTAAAGTTTTTCCAGAGAATTAGATCATTTAAAGTTTGTATGATTCTTAAACTTACTCTAAAATGTAATATACTACTGTTTGGTGTGTAATGCTTATGAACACTATGTTCGTTGTAGATTTTTCCTTAGTATCATAAATTTATTTTCTTTGTTCAGGCTCATGCTTTTCACTGAAACTGTAATTTGCTGGATGGCAATGCCCAGAATATTTTGGTTTTGTTTGCGTATAGTTGATTTATCTTTGTCATAACTTTGCTTTTAACCTTTTGACATGACCTATGATTTTTTTTTCTTGTTCTAGTCATGTTGAACTAATTTGAACTTTTAGTCACACTGATCTCATGACTGACTTTATAGGACATCTGGAAAACGTGATAGATTTTAGAAAATAAAGCATTTATCATTTTATTAGTCAAATAATTTTTCAGTAACATTTTTGGCCAGGTGACATTGGTCACTATATTTCAGCCCACATTGAAATAACCTCTTGTTTTGTCTAGAAATAGAAATGATTGCATAAATACTCAGTGTTTCCAGGAAATGTTTTACAATGCAGAATTATTAAATGACTAATAATCTCTATGAGAGCTTTTTATATCACTAAGCCTATTACTAACCATTCAGTGTCTTAAATAAGTGGAAAACATACAAAATGAATGTTTGTGTAAATAATTAAATTGCTTTGAATATTCAACAAAGCAAATGAAATAAAAATGTAAAGACATAAAGCGTGCTGTGCTTTTAATTTTAAGAATTAGAAGTTTTTATTTTAATTATAGTATAAAGTGGAATAATTCAGTTTTATTTATGCAATGCTATCAAATTATTCTTAAGTCTCTTTAAGCTTTCTTATACAGTAAAATGTAACAATAGAGGTTAATTGCTTAGTATTTGATCATTATTTTCAATAATATTACATAGGTAAAGTTTCTTTTTACTCCACTTCACTCATGTATTCAAATGGAGAAATAGATTGTGTTCTTTAAATAACTTACTCTTAAACTAGGATGTAGGGGGCAAAGAGAGCAGAAATGATTTCCAAGCATGAATTCAGTAGCTGTGCCTAATAAGTTTTAAGAATTTGACCTAAGTTCCACAGCCTGTGGGAAAAATCACTTCTTGCTCTGGTGATTGTTTCACAGAAAAGGGACTGGGGTGGCTTCACACTGACTGGGGATGAGCTGTCAGTTGGTTTCAAAGCATCTCCTGTGAAATTAGCAGGTTGCGTTCAGATTCCCTGACTGTGTCATTGGCAGCACAAGAAGGAAACCAGCTGGCTGTTTCCAAGCTGCTCGCCTGTGGCGGGTGTCTGCTGTCAGACACTGCAGTGTCACTTTCTAGTGTCACAGGTCAGAATCAAAATCATGATAAATCTGAAGCTATAGCGTAAGTTCATAGTTGCTTTCCACCATTTAAACTTTAGTATTTTCCTCTCAAATGCCACCTTGTTTGGTTTTACACAAAAAATGGCTCAGAAGATTAATGTAAGAAGGGAATTTATTAACACAAGTGAATGCGTTCTTGATACTGTATATGACTGGCAAAACTTCCAAAGAGGGCTTTATCTGATAAGCCAGTTAATTAAACAAGAACCTGATCTACTAATTAAACTGTGTGATAGTGTAGAGCTCCATGGGATTCGAAAATAGCATTCTTGTAACAGATGAGTATTATGTTACACACATTGAAATGGTCTTATTTCATCCAGCTTTCAAGAATATGGATGAGAGGCCTATCTTCAAGACTTAATATTTTCTCTCTGCCAGCTCTGTAGCCACCAAAATTTTATTATTATTTAGTCAGCATCCACAAAAGCTCACATTGTTGTTGGATCTTAGTGTTTCCATGAAAGCCAACTTGTAGAGATGGGTTTTGTTCCTTCCTGTAGGTCGATGAGGTCATGCTGACTCTGAAGCAGGCTTTCAGCACGGCTGCTGCGCTGCAGAGTGCCAAGACCCAGATCAAGCTGTGTGAGGCCTGCCCTATGCACTCTCTGCACAAGCTCTGTGAAAGGATTGAAGGTACGGTGTGACTTGGCTTTGCCAGAGAGGAGTTTGCTTTGCCCTTTGGGAAATGAGAGAGTCTCTACCATCACTGAATAGGTCTTTGTTTCTGTAGGAAACAAGAGCTCAGAGAATCATTTTTCATGGCCAGTGAGACTTGAGTGGGCTGTCAGCCTCTGCTAGGTGCTTGCCTTTCCTCTTCTTTCTTCCTCCTTTTCCCTTATGAATGCCTTCCAGGAAGGGACTTGTATTTCCCACAGTTCTTAACTCCCTGCTGTGTGCGCGGTAGGATCTGAGCAAATATTTGTTGGACAAGTGAAGGGAGGCCAAGCCATTACAGACTGTTTAATTCTTCTTTTTGTTTCCTCTTACTTGGTGATGGGTGCTTACTCTTTTTCTCTAGAAGTATAGAACTGTCCTGAAACTTGCTTGGCCTTTAAGGCGCATTTGTGAAGGACAGATCGTGGAAGTGATATCATGAAGCAGGTTTTTTATTTTTTATTTTTTTTAAAGTGTATTCTGAGAAGGAGAAAGGGCACAAAGGAGAGGTGACCCATGGTTCAGCTTTCCTTTCCCTTCATTATCTCTCCTAACAAAAAATGTTGAAAAATTGCACAAAAGGGGACCGAATTTAATAAAAGTAAGTCAAGTGTCTGCTGTGGACCAGGCTGTGTCCTGGTTACTGGGGTACAGAAATGTTTGAGATATGGCCTGGGCCTCTGGAAAGCTTTCAATCCAGAGTAGAAGGCAGACACTGGAAGCAGAGAAATTTAATTCAGCATAATAGTTGGGAAGAGTGCAACCTCCAGAGGTAGCATCTCTACTTACTGCCAAGGCCAGGTGGGATTTTTGTAGTGTGGCTGTGGAATCAGAGGCCTGTGGCAACAACAGCAACAATAGCTGCACAACTGAGCGATCCAAAGCCACCTCAGTATAATCTTCAGATTTAAAATTCATAACTGGGCTGGCCTGATAGCTCAGCAGACTAAAGAACCTGCTTAGGCAGAGCACAGTGGCTGAGGTTTGATCCCTGGCGTGCTGTGTGTGTGTGTGTGTGGGGGGTGCTCGGGGAGTTTTCCCCATGCCACACTGAGATGGCCATTGAGACTGGGTGGCGCATGCCTGTAATCCCAGCACTTGAGGAGGCTGAAAACAGGAGGATCACTCCGAGTCTGATCTGTGTAGTGAGACCCTGAAAACCCTGTAGACCTTGCCCTAAATACAGAAAACAAACAAACAAACAAAACCCCACAAACACTACTTTATAGAATGCAAATTGCTTTGAAAGACATAAAGTGAAAAAATACAAGAGAAGAATATTATTTTGTGTATGCTTAAGGAAGCCTGATAAATTTCTGTCAGGTTTGGGGAGCTGAATGACTGAGGAAATGGTGCTGGGTGGCAAGTATCGAAAGAGGGAAGGATCTCTTCCCTTTATCCAATTTAAAAGGCATCGTAGGCAGACTACAGATATCAGCGTAAACAAAATATTAAAGTCATTAAAGGAAAAAAAGAATAGTCATATTTCTTAAAGAAGAAAGGTTTTAGGGGCCCAGCAGGATGGCTCAGTGGTCTAAAGCATCTGCTTAAGAAAAGAAGAAGAAAGGTTTTAGTAAGCTACAAAAATGTAAAAACTGTTGAAATATGACTCACAGATTTAACTTACTCAAAATTTAATGAATCTACATAACAATGTCTGATTATTATTATTATTATTATTATTTTTTTTTTTTTGTCTTTTTTTGAGACAGGGTCTTGCTGTACAGTTCAGGCTGGCCTTGAGCTCAGTTTTGTAGCCCAGGCTGGTCTCTCACCGATCCTCCTGCCTCAGCCTCCCGAGTGCTGGGATAACAGGCGTGTGCCACCACACCTGGCACAATGTCTGATTATATGAGAGTAAACAAATGAGATAGCATGTTATATCCAGAGTTTATAAAAGCCTTAATTTGTAAGGAAAAGATACAATTATTCAGTGGGCAATTCTGCAAGTCATATTAAAAGCATTTCTTAGAAAAGGAAATTAAATAGTCCAATAATGAAAATGAAAAGTTACTGAACCTTACGTGTTCTCACCTGGAACAATAAGATACGAGATGAACTACTAGCGAAATTTTGGGGATAGTGGCATATTTATATAATATTTTAGAACTAGCCTTTTCTGGGGGAAGAATTAATTAATCTAAAATTGTACATGCTGTGTTAACCAAAAGTTCCATGTTTTGAAAAGAAAAGCTTACATATTTGTGTAAACAGTGACTTTTTTTTTTTGTCTTTTTGAGACGGGGTCTCGATGTATAGTTCAGGCTGGCATTGAGCTCACTTTGGTAGCCCAGGCTGGTCTCGAACTCACATCAATCCTCCTGTTTCAGCCTCCCAAGTGCTAGGATTACAGGCATGAGCCACCATGCCTGGCTAACAGTGACATTTTTATGTTGTATTATTTGCAAGTCATGGAATATTAGTAAACAACTGAAAGTTCATCAATACTATAATTGAAATATAGTTATATAAAGGAGCAACTGATGGGAATGAATTTGTACTGTATGCCAAAGTGGATATACCTTAAAGTTATATTGTTGAGTAAAGAAATTATTTGCTAAATAACATGAACTAAATATATATATATATATATATATATATATGTAAAGTGAGTGTGTAATATATGTACATACTCTATATTTGTATAATATGTGATATATATACATATATATATATATGAGTCTGAGCTGCATTGCGAGACCCTGTATCAAATACATGAAAAAAGTAAAAAACTTTGCCCTTATAGAGTTATAGAACAGTTGCAGAGTTTTTCTAAGTATTCTTACCTTTATAACATATTATACAAAGCAGAACACAAATAATCAGAATAGGAAATTAACTGATAAAATGTTATTGTCCAGAAGAAACACTTCAGCTGGGTGTGGGGGCGCTCACCTGTAATCCCAGCACTCGGGAGGCTGAGGCAGGAGGATCGGTGCAAGTTCAAAACCAGCCTGGGCTGCAAAAGTGAGCTCAAGGCCAGCCTGAACTATATAGTGAGACTCTGTCTCAAAAAGACAAAAAAAAAAAAAAAAAAACAACAACAACAAAAAAAAAAACAACAACAAAAACCCACTTGATTTGATTTTTATCAACTCCCTAGTGACTTGATTTGAAGATCCAATTAATTGCTTCTCTGTCCTGGTTTCCCACATTGTGTGTGAACCTCTTATCAATCTGTCCTTATCATCTGGGGGGAGTGAATTAATATCCAGGTGTGTTGTCTGAGAATGTGTTGAGCAGCCATTTCTAGTAAATACTAAGCTAAGATTGTGAGTAGTGTATAATCAATATGCATTTTAGTCTTCTGTATGGGAGTGTGCAAAGTACAGAGATTTTCACAGTTTTGCTGCACAAAGAGAGAGCTGAGCAGTTTTTATGCACTGTTCTTGGAAATATGTGCTGTGTCTAACTTCCATATGGAATGGGGGTAGCAATATGGAGGGTATAGTAAGCCTGTTCTGCTCCTTTTTAAAACAGTGAATACTCCATTATAAAGATAACCACTTTTTTTTTTTTTTAATCTGTTCCTTAGTTGATGGATATTGGGGTTGTTTCTGAGATTCACTTATGACAAGTTATGCTGCTATAAACACCAGCGAACATATATTGCTGTGGTAGTGTTTTTAATTCTGCTGGATAGATACCCAGCAGGGGAAAGCTGGGTCAAATGGGACCTCTAGCTGTCATTTTTTGAGAAATCTTCACACTGATTTCCACAGTGGTTGTACCAGTCTACACCCCCCACCAACAGTTAAGAAAAGTTCCTTTTCCCCATAGCCCCTGCAACATTTGTTATTGGTCAATTTCTTGATGATAACCAGTATTTCTGAAGTGATATAGAATCTCTGTATTATTTTAATTTGTATTTCTTAGTTGACCAATAATGTTGACCATTTTTTTGTGTGCTTATTTGTCATTAGTATGAGAAATCTGTATTCATCTCTAATGCTCGTTTTTGGATTAGGTCTTTGAATTTGAGGGGCCTGATTTTCTTTTTAATTGTAATGAATACTACTCAGCCATAAAGAAAAATAAACTTGAGACTTTTATAAGTAAATGGATGCAACTTGAGACCATACACATAATTGAAATAAATCAGATCCACATGTGTGAGCATCGTATTATCTCACTAGTGTGAGAAGCTGAACGAATAAGTAAGATCTATATTTAAAATAGCTGTATAACTTGTTTCTCTTTGATCATTGAAAAGAAAAAATTGTGCTAATATTGTTTGGACAATATTTCATGCCTATATCATGTTTTTTTAATTTTTTAAAAATGTATTTAGTACAAGGTCTACAGGATCTCATTACACAGATTAGACTTATAGTGATCCTTCCTGCTTTTCAGCCTCGCAAGTGACATTATGCCCAGTCTCATTAACAGTCTGAGTGTGCCGTGGAGGTGGGGCCAACACTGCCAGCCAGGGATGGAATCCCCAGCCCCTGTATCTGCCTCAGCCGGCGCTTTAATCTGCTGAGCTATCTGGCTGGCCCTCATGCCCATATCTTGTATTGTGAATAACTGTTATGAAGATAACAATGTGCAGTGTATTATTATTACTGTCCTATTAGCCTGTTTTGAAAGTCTCTTGTTTTTGCTTTTTGTATCTTTAAAATAAAAAATAGAACAATGGTTAGTTTAAAGTGATTCTTGCCCATGCTGTCTGTAGAGCTCTAGATAATACTTTAGCTAAATATGAATAAGTTATTTTCTTTCAATTAGCTGTTGCTACATATGTTCTTGAAATAATTAACAAACTGAGCAATATACCCATGTGCTATGGTGTTACATAATACAACTTAGCAAAATAAATTGTAGAAATATTTTTAGTTACTTTACACTTTCTAAATAGAACTATGAATGCATAGAAAATGTTAAAATTATGGCTTAAAACCATATAATATAAGTATTTCGCTGTAGCTGTGAAACACAGACTTGTCAAAACAAATGACTTGAAAATGCTAGTTCGTCTATTAGGGTTTTTAAATTTCATTTTGCTTTTGTGGTGCTTTGAGTCAAACCCAAGTCCTTGCAAATGCAAGATACATTGCTAGCTCTCACTACTGAGACTTATAAAATATTATAGCTAAATATCTTCCTTTTATAATTCAAATTCAATAGCGATGTTATAAGTTGCACTTAACTGCACATTGAAGATTATTCCTGAGCTGGGCATGGTAGCACACGCCTGTAATCCCAGCACTCGGGAGGCTGAGGCAGGAGGATCGGTATGAGTTTGAGACCAGCCTGGGCTACAAAAGTGAGCTCAAGGCCAGCCTGAACTGCATAGCGAGACCCTGTCTCAAAAAAAAGAAATAATACTAATGAAGATTATTCCTAAAATGGCTGATCACTTTAAATATTTTAATTATATATTAATCTTTCTCTTAAAAAATAAAATCAGAAATATTTTCATTGAAAATCCCTACCCTGTGCCGGGCATGGTGGCGCACGCCTGTAATCCCAGCACTCGGGAGGCTGAGGCAGGAGGATCGGTGCAAGTTCGAGACCAGCCTGGGCTACAAAAGTGAGCTCAGGACCAGTCTCAACTGCATAGCCAGACCCTGTCTCCAAAAGACAAAAAAAAAAAAAAAAGAAAATCCCTACCCCCCTGACTTATTACAAATTAAACATAATAATGTAAAGGAATTATGCATTATACACTATAAGGAAGCAAACAATTTCTCAGTAAAATGATAGTACTAAAAGTGCATTTAATACTGAGGCCATATACTTATTCCTACAAGATCCAAGAGAGAAGGCTGCTTTCTCACCTGTAGCCCTGCCCTCTGATTTATCACCTTCTTCTTCTTCTTTTTTTTTTTTTTTGGTGTTTTTGAGACAGGGTCTCACTCTGTAGTTCAGGCTGGCCTTGAGCTCACTTTTGTAGCCCAGACTTGTCTCAATCTCACACTGATCCTCCTGCCTCACCCTCCCAAGTGCTGGGATTATAGATGTACACCACCGCACCTAGCCTATCACCTTCTTATTTAAGCATCAAGGTGTAAGCTTGGATATCTTGGCTTTTATTTCCGGGCCAGCAACTAGGCTAATGTGAATTTGCCTCTGAGGTTCTAGGTGGCCTTGCCTGTTGAGACACCAGGTCACGTCTTGGTTGTGCCACATAACACTTAGAAGTTCTCTGTTAGAGCTTTGAACTCCCTGCGCGCTCAAGGGGGCTATTGATCTGGTGGTAAGGTTTCACGTCAGGTTTTCATCGTCTCTCTGTTGTGCTCTGGGCTTCACGCTAGGCAGGGGCACATCTCCTGGAAAACGTTAGCGTTCAGGAGCCAGCTGCAGCTGGTGAAGTGCGGTGAGGATGTGCAGATGGCTTGTGCTTCATGCAGCCCCGTCCTGTTCGTAGGTCTCTACCCCCCGAGAGCCAAGCTGGTCATCCAGAGGCACCTCTCATCCCTGACGGACAATGAGCAAGCTGACATCTTCGAACGAGTTCAGGTACCCTTGTGTGTAGTCCTCATAAGTGAAATATAAGGAGTGGGAGTTGGACCCTGTGGCTGTGAATTCCTTTTTTGATTCCTCCATGTGAAATTCTAGGTACATGTCCTCTGGGACTCTATGGGTGAACTGGGAAGCCGTGGTCCTGCTTATGTTTACTCACCAGACAGATAAAGCTAAGTGGGAGTGAAGCAAGAGGAGCCCTGTCACCACAGTGTGCTCTTGGGTTTGTCTGTTCAATAGAAAATGAAGCCGATCAGTGACCAGGAGGAAAACGAACTTGTGATTTTACACCTGAGGCAGCTGTGTGAAGCCAAGCAGAAGACACACGTGCACATCGGGGAAGGCCCATCGGTGAGGGGAGATCTTCTCCCTGACCTACTTTTTGTTTGTTTGCATGTATCTGAGTAAAATATTATGGGAAATATGAAAGACATTTCTTTCCTTGAGGGCTGATGTCCTATCAGCTCCCTCTGAGGCTGTTATTCCCAGCCCAGCGTTTCAGGAGCTTTACATGAAGTTGTGTGCAGACACTGGCCCATTGATAAAATAGTGATAGTTGTAAAATATGAATGAATTTATGGTTTTGCATCAAATAATCATATGTGTTCAGGATGTAGAGAGCATTCATTTGTAGTTCTGTTAGTCTGTTACTCTGTCTTAGTGACTCTTCTCTCGTTGCTGGAACAAATACCCAACACTCAAAATGAGGGAAGGAAAGTTTCATTTAACTCAGTTACTGGAGGTTTTGGTCCACACTCTGCTGGCTCCGAGGCAGAGCAGCACCATGGGGCAGAGAGAGAGCAGCCTTCTGTGGCAGTGGCAAAGAGCAAGAGTGAAGGGAGTAGCAGCAGCGCCAGCTGCTAGCTTCTCTTCCCTCCTTACATTGTAATGCAGATTACCTGCCCCAGACCCATCCACAGTAATCAGTCACAAACTCCAGAAGCTGCCCGTGACCTCGTGAGGCTTTGAGGGGACAATTAGACACAAACCATAACACACTCTTTTTTTTTTTTTTTTTTTTCAAATTCATGTGAAATCGAAAGCTTATGGTGAAAACATAGAGCGCATGTCCTCCCGTAGAGTGTCTGTGTGCATTGAGGATTTATTCCCAGCAGCACAGAGTCACACCGAGACCACTAAGCCTGCACTGAAGGAGATCACAGTACTTAACCCTTTTCTAATGCTAATATCATTGAAGTCTGCACGCTGCTGTATGTCTTGCCTCTATAAATTCTTGAATGACCTCCAGAGTGGGCTCTTGTATGGACTGTGCCAGAGCCACTCAGCGGACTTGCTCTTTCAAACTCTGATTTCCCTGATCATTAGGCATTTTGGTCTACTCGCTGAAGCAGTTTTGTCAGGGATGCTTCCCTCCTTGTAAATACAGATTTACCTGCCCTATACTATGTTCGGGATTTCCCTTGGTCAGCCACAGTCCTCCTGTTGACTTCCACTACTTCCACTGAGTTTAGCTAGCTATTTAACCCAATTTTGAAAACAACTGCTCCAGTTCTGGGCAAGTCTTTGTTTCTTTCCTCTTGTCTGTCTGCATCCTATATCCTTTCCTCCTACCACTGAGAGCTATGAGTGATCTTCATGTTTACCTTTCGATATACATACAGTCTGTGCTATTACTCCCTCACCTACCAAATTATAAGTTTTTTATTTTGAAAGATGTCTAGCACATTGAAGCTGCTTTCTACAGTGGGACAGAGAGAACCTAATATAATGGGTATCTCATAGACTCTGTTGTGGCTTGGTGCTATCAGTGAATACTTACTAAAGTAGAGAATAAATTACCCCAGGAATGAAAACAGGATTTTGAGCTGGGAGGCCGAGGCAGGAGTATTGCTATGTGTTTAAGGCCAGTGTCTCAAAAAGAGCAAAACAGAACAAACAAAAATGGAATTATGACAGAGGTGTTACTAGAGTCACATTGTTTCGTGCAAAATGTTTTGCTCTTTGATGAAGCTTACTTTCTTCCATTTCTTCTTCTTCTTCTTCTTCTTCTTCTTCTTCTTTTTTTTTTTTTTTTTTTTTTTTTTTTTTTTTTTTTTTTTTTTTTTTTTTTTTTTTTTTTTTTTTTTTTTTTTTTTTTTTTGGTAATTTAGATATAAAACATATTTCTTGGAAAGGTATGGTGGTGGCAGTTAATAACCAAAGAGGGAAAAGGGGGGAAAATGACATCTCCAGATTAATTTTTACTAAATAAAGCAGGAATATTATAGTGAAAGGAAAAGCTGTGAACTAAGCTCCTGCTTAGGCAAGCCACATGCACTGGGGTTCAGTCCTTGGTATGCGTGCTGTGCTGGCCCCAGCCCTGGGTGCACGGAGCTAGTGACCCAGTCTGGGGGTGGTGACACATGTTTATAGTCCCAGTGCTGGGGAGGCTGAGGACAGTAGGATCACTGAGTCTGAGCTGTGTAGTGAGATCTTGTACAAAATACATAAAAATAAGAAGAAAAAAAATTAGTAGAAGGGAAAGAACTTATTTCTGTCTTTTTATTACATATAATATTAAGCATTAACCATTATAATCTTTGTGTTCATGGAGTGGAACCTAAGTTATTACTTCTTAATAGAACTACTGAAGAATTTTTGTGTTTTTTGATGGTTTATCCTTAAGCCTCATTTAACTTTCAATTTGTCAAAACTAAATTTACCCTATTTTTTTCTCTAGACTATTTCAAATACTACAGTCCCAGATAACGCTACGAGCAGTGGAAGGTTCAAACTTGACATTCTGAAAAATAAAGCAAAGAGATCCTTGACTAGCTCTTTGGAAAATATCTTCTCAAGGGTAAGACTGAAATGAGAATTTTTAAGGTAAACATGTTTTTGCTTTCTGATTGTTTTACTTCATTCTCAGCTGCTTTACTGAAGATTTCTGTTGTTGTTTTTTTAATCCTCCAAGGTAACTTTAATTTAGTTAATGCTTATTTAAGATAACCTCTCACAATACAATTCTTTCTCTAGATTTATTTATTTTCTCTGATATACAAAGTTAAGAAAATAGAGAAAAATACGAGAATGTTTAATTTTAAAAAATATATTATTATAGTACAAATCACATTGCCATTAATCCTAAGCAGAATATTTCCCCTCACCTTGAACGCATGTATATCCCATATTTTTGCCACTTTCTAAAGCAGTTCTATGATTCCTCTTTCATGAGTGTCTTTAGTTGTACTGTCATAGTTATCTCAGTGTGCTGAACCAATTCACAATTTTTTTATTTTTATTTTTTTGAGACAGGGTTTCACTATGCAATTCAGGCTGGCCTTGAGCTCAATTTTTTTTTTTTTCAGGACCAGGGCTTGAACTCAGGCCCTTGCTCTTGCCAAGCAAGCATTTATTCTACTGAGATCTCTCCCCAGCCTTGAGCTCACTTTTGTAGCCCAGCCTGGTCTCGAACTCACATTGATCCTCCTGCCTCAGCCTCCCAAGTGCTGGGATTATAGGCATGCACCATCATGCCCGGGCCTGAACCAATTCAAAATGTTTGCTTTTATAGTTATGTTTACTTTGCTGAAGAGCCAGAACTTGTATGGTGCTAGATCTGGTGTATAAGATAAACGACATAGTATGATGCTTTGATTTGACAGAAATTGTCATTAACATTTCAAATTGATACAGGATATTGAAGCATCCATAAAAATGACTATCCTAAAAGAGGACTTCCAGAATTGTTTCAGAAAATGGCAAGAATGATGGAATATACGTGTTCAAAGCCAGGTGGAAAGTTGTGGAGAGATTAATGGCATTGTGTCTTTTATTGTGATAAGCTTTTACAAATTTTTCCTTAAACAGTCAGTGTATATTTTGATCATACATTGTATGATTCTACATTAAAGGAGGTCCCTGATAATAAAAAATGCACCCTAAAATATTTCATTATGTGGGAACCTTATTTTCTTCATTCACATTTTTGATAAATAGTTTTGGAAAACCTGTATTGATAACTTTGCACGAGAGATTGTTTTCATAACAAAATAAACAAAGCAAAATGATTTCTTGTAAACCTGTTTGTCATACACACTTTACAAAATCCATCTAAGTGATTTTATTTGGTTATTGTTGTTCATGTGAGTATTTACTTCGACTATCAGTAGATCAGAAATACCACTACTGTCCTGTCAAGAATTTCATTTTCTGGACACACGGTATTTCATAGGTATACACATAGTCAGACTACATGGGTGGTACATATTTTAACTCTGAGTTGTTTCAAAGGATGACTTTTTTAAAAAAACTTTCCTGACTGTCTCATTAGTATAGAAAGAAAATTTCACCTTTAATCTATAATTATATTTTTCAGTGATCTTTAAATTCCTTTGAAAAGGTGATATAAATTCCTGGAGCATAAGAGAAGCTCTGAAACCATTTCACTCAATTTACAAATGTATATCAAGTTGGAGAATATATATATATGCACGAATATATGTATGCATTTATTTATTTTGTGCCAGGAATTCAGGACCTTGTTCTTCCAGAAAAGTGCTGTGGCAGTGATCTTGAAGAATGCTTTTAGGGCTTCTGGGCATTAACAAAATTATGAAAACATATTTATTCAAAAATTGAATACATTTTGAATTTTTCTCTTTGTTCAGCTGAGCATTAAGGACCGGGTGTTCTGGTGCTCCAAGTTTTCTTTCTTTGCTAGCATTCAAAATGCTTTTACAAGTATTTCTCTTAATGATTAAAATTCTTCTAATTTTAATGAAAACCCTGCAGCAAGCATACTCAGCTGTGAAGGTCTTTATTGTATCAGCAGAAAACAGACTTTCAGAAAGGAATGGAGCATGGAAAGTGGCTCAGTGGCACAGCATCTGCCTGAGGGGTACAAGGTCCCAAGTTCAATTTTCAATATAAAAAACAAAACAAAGCAAAACAAAAACCTCCCCCAGAACCTCACAATGCATCCAGAAAAGAACACCTTGAAAGTTTATCACAAGTATGTTCTGTTTATAGCATATTTATGTCTCTTCCTTCAAAATTTATAAATTAATCTCCCTCTCACCTTTTCCCCTGCCTCCCCTTTCTCTTTACTTGTTTCCTTTCTTTCTAAATTCAGAAATGAACTAAGGGAGCCAGGGAGATAGCTCAGTAGAATAAGTGCTTGCCTGGCAAGCGCAAGGTCCTGAGTTCAATTCCTGGTATCACAAAAAAGAAAAAAAAAGAAAAAAAAATAAAAAGAACTAAGGTCTTGAAGAACTAAGGTCCATTCCTAAAGTCATTAGGGAACACTGTCTGTTATATGCCAGAATGCCTGATGTACTACTTAACTTCAGTGGGATAGAATGCACCACACACATAGCTTAAAGGAGGAACAATTTATTTTAGCTCTTAAGTTCAGGAGATGGACTTCCTGGTTGGAGGCTCAAGGGCAGAAGTATCATGGCAGATATGCACCTTGGAGCCAAGTGGCTTAGTTTATGGTGGCTGGAAGCAGAGCAGGGGCACAGTATGTGGGAGGAGCATGTGTGGCCAGACACAGGACCCCAGGCTGCCTGCCTTGACCAACCAAATACCCCTACAAGTGTATTGCACTGTTGCTCTGGGTTTGGTCCCCAAGCAAGTTAAGTTAAAACTCTGGCCTGAGCTCCATATCTGGTTAGAGTCCAGCCTTAACTTTTATTACTGGTTTTAAAGTGAGTTCATTAAAAAAAAAAATGACTCTGATTCTCTGAAGCAAAGTGCTTCCTTGCTTCGACAGGCTTGCAGGAATCAAATAAATTGTTTAAAAATTGTCTTGTCATTATAAAAATGTATTTAGAAGCCGGGCGTGGTGGCTCATGCCTGTAATCCCAGCACTCGGGAGGCTGAGGCAGGAGGATCGGTGCGAGTTCGAGACCAGCCTGGGCTACAAAAGTGAGCTCAAGGTTAGCCTGAACTGCATAGCGAGACCCTGTCTCAAAAAGACAAAAAAAAAAAAAAAAAAAAGTATTTAGAAGGTATAAAATCAAGGTCTTTAAAAATACCTTTGAAGGAGCTGGGGAGATGGCTCTGAGGCACAAGTGCCTGCTGGGCAAGGGCAAGGTCGTGAGTTTGAACCCCAGTCCCACCAAAAAAAAAAAAAAAAAAAAAAAAATACCTTTGAAGCCAGATGTGGTGGCACACACCTGCAATCCCAGAGCTTAGGAGGCTGAGGCAGGAGAATTGGTGTGAGTTCGAGACCAGCCTAAGCTACAAAAGTGAGCCCAAGGCCAGGCTGAACTGCATAGCAAGATCCTGTCTCAAACACACACACACACACACACACACACACACACACACACACCTTTGTAAGAACCTAGAATTAAAAAAAAAGTTATAGGATCTGAAAGGTAGGGAAGTTCTTTATTATAAAAGCTAAAAGTTATAGGGTATAAATTAATGATGCATACTACCAAAGAAATCCATGTTTGGACACAGAGGAGTGGTAATATCCTCCTGGCCTCTCACAAGTAGAGGTGAGTGTATTTTTTTTTACTATTAAGCTTAAAAAAAAAAAAGAAAAAAAGAAAAGAGCAGATGGCTATGTAGAGCACTGAATGTAATGTTCAAGCTAGTAAAAAAAAAATTCATCTCTGGGTGACCTTTGTGAAGGGCAGGCCACACGCTGCAATCTTCAGAAAAGATTGTGAGGGTAGATCTGAAGAAAAAGGGAATGAGGACTTTGCGAGCATCCTGACTGCTTGATGGATTGGCCGTGGTGGGGGCTGAACCTAGAGCCCTGTGACTGCTAAGCCCATGCTTCCACTGAGCTGCGAGTGCAGCTGTCTATGTTCTGTTTTATTTTGGTAAAATACATGTACACTGGCATGAAAATTTACATTTTAATTTTTTAAAGGTATCGTTCAGTGGCAGTAACTAAGCTCATATTCTTGTTTGACCATTAACATTATCCATCTTCAGAGTTTTTAATTTTATGTATTTAGTATAGGGTCTATGGGCTCTCACTACATAAATCAGACTAATAGTGACCCTCCTGTTTTCAGCCTCCCACGTGCTGGGATTACAGGCAGGCATGCACCACCACACCCTATCTCAGCATGTCCTGGGGGTGGCCTGGCTTGACTTGTGGTGATGAACCCCGGTACCTGCGGTCTGCCTCAGCAGGCACTTTAGTCCACTGAGCGATCTGGCCAGCCCTTCAGAGAGGTTTTTTTTTTTTTTTTTTTTTTAATCTTCATAAACTGCAGCTACATACATGTGACACTGAAACCCCCTATCCTATTCTTCATCCTGTCCCCTAGTTCCTAGCAACTACTGTTTGTTCTGTCTTCCATGTTTATAAATTTGACTCCTTTGGGGATTTCATTGTAAGTAGAATCATACAATAGTTGACCTTTGTGACCAGTTTACTTCACTTAGCATAATGTCTTCAAGGTTGTAGCATGCCTCAGAATTTTACTCCTACTGCCAAATGGTATTCTAGGTATGTGCATACCACATTTTGTTTATCCAGCCATCTGTCAGAGGATACTTGGGATGCTTTCTCTTTTGGCTGTGGTGAATAGTATTATCAAGAATAAGGGTGTACAAAGATCTGAGTTCCTGCTTTCAGTTCAAATTTATTTGTGATTGCCCCTGCTTCAGGGTGGCTGTTTGTTCTTAAAGGATGGTCACATACAGGTATCATCAGTATTATCTGGATGTGATAGGCATATAAAATACTGGCCTACTTAGATGGGATTTTATAGTTGAGGTCTAGAGTCAGGGTTTTAACAAGTCTTTCAGGTGATGCTGAAGTTCTAGAGCTATTATTCTAATTCTTTCTTTTTCTTTTTCTTTCTTTTTTTTTTTTTTTTTTTTTTTTTTTTTTTTTTTTTTTTTTTTTTTTTTTTTTTTTTTTTTTTTTTGAACTGGGAATTGAATTCAGGACCTTATACTTGTCAGGCATGTGCTTGTGCCACTGAGCTATATTCCTGGCCCTTCTAGGTATAATTACAATACCATAAACTGGGAGCCAGTGTCCAACAGGACTACCTGCTAGAATTGAACACATTTTAGTGAGTTTTATTTTATTAGAAAGAACATGAAATAGGCAGTCAGGGGACCTGAGGACAAGATCTGATGCTAGCAGATTTTATATTTATGAACTTGGACAAAGTTTTTTCCTAAGCCAAGTAGTTCCCTACTTGTATAAAGCACATGGCAGTGCCAACTTACCTCATGTCATTCTGAGGATTAAATGTCTGTATGCGCGTGAAACGTTACACTGTACATCTGTGGTGGCCCATCTTGCAGTGAGCTTAAAGCCTGTTGACCCTCATAAGGGTCATCAGGTGGTACAGGCTTTTGTCCCAGCCAGTGCTCTGGCCTTCCACTTGGCATGTGCATGGCCGACTTTGAAGCACCTCTTCTGCATGCCTGGAATTGTTCCGGGGGCTCCCAGCAGGGATGCAGACAGTCTATTTTGGTCAAGGTGAATACAGTAGCTTCTGTGTCCTAAAGTGATGCCAGATGCCATCAGTTTTGCGATCTTACAAGCTCTTGTTTGTGCCATATGCAACAGAACAGATTTGCCAGGAAGGCTGGAAATTGAGTGACAAGTTCCATAGCAGAGGGGCTTTGTGCACCGCCGCTTGCTGTTTTCTCCTTCTGTACTGAATGGTAGAAAACTGACATTCCAATTGCAGAGTTTAGCTCGTAATTGTGTCTATTTTGTCTATCATCGTATTTTATTTAGCTAACTAGACTTGCCTAAGGTGTAGGACCCGTTTTAAAAAAGCTTTGAAGCTCAGCTATCTCATCCACCTACAAAGTAGGTCAAAGGGAATGGGCTGCACCACTGAATTACGAAACCATAATGCAAAACTGAGAAAGTTGTCTGTGCAAAGGTAAAAGACAAAATCTTAAGTCCTGGCATTGTTTCCTCAGGTGAAGTTTTTTTTTTTTTTTTTTTTTTTTTTGTCTTTTTGAGACAGGGTCTCGCTATGCAGTTCAGTCTGGCCTTGAGCTCACTTTAGTTACCCAGGCTGGTCTCAAACTCGCACCGATCCTCCTGCCTCAGCCTCCGGAGTGCTGGAATTACAGGTGTGCGCCACCACACCCGGCTCCTCAGGTGAAGTTTTTCAGACCAAATGCTGATATAAAGTACTAGTCCTTTGAAAATAGGCTCTCATTTTACATTTTATTCATGTCAAATCCACTGTCAACATCTGTAAATGAGTGAATTAATGATAATGATTTAGTTTAAAATAAGTGTATTCTTAGATTAAAGCACCTGTAAGCAGGCCCAGGGGCTGGGGTTTGATCCCAGTCCTGCCATGCCAGCACGGCCCCTGGGGTACACTGAGATAGCAATAGAGATTGGCCGTGGTGGCGTGCGCCTGTAATCCCAGCTCTCGGGATGCTGTAAGCAGGCGGATCACTCTGATTCTGATTTGTAGCGAGACCCTGAACACCCTGTAGACCCTTCCCTAAAATACAATAAATAAGAAAATCAATAAAATAAAACTAGCATATTCTTCCTTGTGGAAGAATGACAGGCACAGAGTAAAATATATGATTTGAATTGCTTTGCTGATAATGAAAATGGTTAGTACCCCTCTGACTACTCAGTTACAAGCAAATCACCTGTTTGAGGTATCAGACACGTTGCTGTGCAAGGAGCAGGTAAAAAGAATCCCACAAAGCAGCCTGATGCTTCCTATTTCCCTGTTTACCACACACCCTAGCCCAATAATATATTAGTTTATTCTTAGATGTATGTTAGTTATAGCATAGAATTTAAGAACTCAAAGAACCTTGATGAGATACTAAGACATAGGCAAAATTTCTCTTAAATGATTAGTTTTAAACTAATTTAATTAGTTTTATTCATACTTGTGTTAATTAAACTCCATTTTAAAGAGGCAGTATTGAGAAGGAGCTCAAGACTTCATTTTCAGTTATGTTTGCTGTGTTCACCTAGCTTCTCTGTCCTGTGGCTAACTGAACTAGGGCAGCATTAGTTATCAGAACTTTACTAGTTTTGTCTGTAAAGCTGAGCTAAATAATTCTAGCTGCCTCAGGGAGTTGTTTTGAAGGTTGAGATAATACAGTGCAAAATGCTCACCACAGCTTATACTAAGTGTTCATTCACAGCAGCTATGTGGCTGTTACAACTATTGTGATGTTAAGACCTTATGTGTGGGAAAGAATAAACATTGTTTCTGTGAGATAGAAGGCCCTTGTCCACATAAAAATGTGAGGTGAAAACAAGAACCCATAAAACTTTCTGCAGGAGATACAGAAAATTCAGTAGAAATCTAGGAAGCTACAGCTAAAATAAATGAATGAATGAATAACTAAATAAATAAATAAAACTGTCCAGAAAATAGAGCAAAATGACAAAGCACCGGAAATCAGAACAAAGCAAAAAATTTAAATGATCAGTCTAGAAATGCAAAAACCAAATAATGGGTGCTCTAGAAAGAGAAGAATGCATGTAGAAGAATTTTAAAGACATTACTTAAGGGGCCTGGTGGGATGGCTCAGTGGTTTAAAGCCCCTGCTTGGGAAAGCTTGGGCGGCTTCAGGGACCGCGGTTCGATCCCCGGCACCACATGCTGTGCCAGCCCTGCCCTTGGGGCGGGCTGAGCTGGCCATAAAAATGAGTGAATAAGCAAATAAAGGTTCTGAATCAAGAAAAAAAAAAAAAAAAAAGACATTACTTAAAACATTTTCTTAGAGTTAGTGAATATGAGTTTCCAGGCTTAGTGGGTCTGGAGAGTGTACGTTTGAACAACTGAATAAAAGTGACACCAGGGCACATTATTGTGAAGTTTTGGAGTGCCCAGGGGTCAACTTAGATTCTGTTTCAAAACAATGGTCCCCCACATGGGCTGTAGGCTCACGATTCACAGTGGCCATTGACCTCTGAAGCAAAGAAGCCTTGCATGGTGCTGACATGTTAGAAAGGAAATTACCAACAAGAGTGATGTGCTCAGCAAAACTAGAAGTGAAATACAGAGAACAGTGACATTTACAGGCATGTAGGCTCAAGTACCCCATCTCCCTTTCTCTCAGAAAGCACCTGAAGAATGTGTCCAACCAAAATGAGGAAGTAAACTGAAAAAAGAGAAAGCCACAGGATTAGGGACACAGAAGTTCACTCCACCCAAAGATAGAGTCAAAGAAATTCCTAGCTTGAGAGTGAGCAGCACGCTAGTGAGCTTGGTAGAGTGAGTTCAGGTTAGGGCAGGAAAGCAGGTGTCTGCATATTGATTAGCTCAGAGATAAAGAGCAAAATCTCTGATTGATGTATGATGTGATATTTGACTATATTGTGAACTGCTAGAAAGGTTTGTAATAGACTCCTGGTTGTTGAAGGAGTCATTAATTACATTTGTGAGAAACAAAATATACAAGCAATGAGATGCATTTAGATATAAGTCTAGTAAATGTGTAACTTAGCTGCAAACAGTATATATCAAATTTTAATAAGCTAAGCACAAACTTCTGACATGACTAAATATGTTAGAGGTGGAGGAGGAGGGAGGGAGAAAGAGGGGGGAGAGAGAGAAAGAGAAAGAGAGAGAGAGAGAGAGAGAGGTGAGGAGTAGAGTTGGATAATACAGTAAAAGTACTAAAATGGCATCTTCTAGAGTAAGAAGTTGACAGCTAGTGCCTGAAGTGGAAAGATGAGGGAACAGTGGTATGAGGTGAATTCCAGAAGCATCAATATAAATAATTTCAAGATTTGGTTCTGGGGAGTGAGTTTCAAAGTGTGAGAAAGGAGGCTCCTGTCACCTTTTCTTGTAAACTTTGGTAGTACAATAGGACTTCTGAAACTTTGTGCATGTATTACTTTAAAGACTAAAATGAGTTACTCTCCTGCTCCCTCCATTAAGCCCATATATGTAGGGTGGCAGACTTTGAAACTGTGGAGTACCGTGCAAATGCTGCATGTGTTTTCCTTTAGCACTCCCTGTCATATCAACTTGGTTTTCACTTCCAGTCATTCCTTTTACAACTTTCTCACATTTGTTTTGGAGTTATGTAGAGCTCCTCCATGTATGCTCAGGCTCTGAAGACTTTCTAGATAATGTGGCTCGAACTTGCCTTAGAATCCTTTCCTTCTCTAGCCATCCTTCCTGTGTAAAGTGAGAGGAGTAGGCAAGAATGTCTTTCGGTCCTCTTTGATTGCTTTTGATACCTATGCCAGAGAAAGAAGATTCAATTTATGGTGGGATGGGTTGCTCATGCCTCCTGCCACAGGAGGCTGATGCAGGCAGCTTATAAATTTTGTAAGTCAGCAAGACCCCGATGTCAGAAATAAAAATTCAAAGGACTGATGTAGCTCAGTGGTAGAGTGCATGGAAGAAGCCCTGGGTTCATTCTTCAAAACTAAAATGGTAGAACTAATTCGCCAGTAAGGAATGAAGCAAAATTAATAATTTTTCTAAGGAAGTTTTCGTATTTTATTTTCAATCTCTTTATTATAATCCTACAACTGGAGTTTTTGCTGATTTTAAAGACGAATAATGCGTTAACTTTGTAGCCAGAATAACAATACAGTGCTTGACCTGAGTATCTTGTTATCTAACAACCGACTTAGAAATAATGGTAGTAGATGGGGAATACTGTCATCCGGGTACCGGGTGGCCTCACAGCTGACAGCTGAGTGCAGCTCAGTGGATGGAGCCAGTGCTCACCTGGGGAAGGAGCCACAGTTGCCTTCAGCAGCTTGAACGTAGAAGTGCAACGTATATAAAGCTCACTTTTATTCTTTCACTAGGGAGCTAACAGAATGAGAGGAAGGCTTGGAAGTGTGGACAGCTTTGAACGGTCTAACAGCCTTGCTTCTGAGAAGGTATCTAATCAGAGCTCCCTTTGGTTTACTGCAAACTGCAGCTCCTCACTGATATAGTAATATGCATGCCTAATTTATTAGGTGTCCTCTATGGCTTTAAAAAATGAGTATTAGTAAGAAGAACCTGGGTGTTACTGTGTTCTTTATTCAGCTAAGCTTTCCCTTGGCTGGGATGGAGTGCATCTCCTGTTGAGCTCTTTCAGGCATTTCCCCTGGTAGACAGAGAACAGTACTTGAGCAGCCATTGATCCAAATCTATACAAAATGAACTATCTGATTGATATACCGGTACAGTGATTTTGTTGTCTTTATTGTCCTCGCTCTATGTTATATTTTCCCTCAGTTTTTGTGATATCAATGGTGACATCAACCTCATTATGTCCTAAGTAACTCTCAGTAGCTTTAGTTTCTTTTTCCCTGTGTTGTGTAACATGTAACCCGAGGTCTATGCAGTATTTTTTTTAAAGTGGGACAATATTAAAATGTTTATTAAATATTTTGCTGATGGATTTGGTAGAATTAGCCTAGCCTAGCTATGAGGCTACTATCCCTAACCCATGTTTATCAGGCTAAACCTTTTTACAGTGGTGCCTGTCGGTTTACGAAGTATACACAGGATACTTGGCTGAATTGAAAGATTTATGGTCTCTTCTGCTCATGCAGTGGGACATGCATTCCAGCTCAGCTGACTTTCCATTCATTTCCTGTTTTTCATGTGTTTTATAGGAACTTACCCCAGCAAAAGCAGGGTTGCATAGAGTCATCCAGAGTGAAGAAAGATTTTTAACAAACTTCACTTTGTTTTCCTAAGGGCTTTGCCATGCAACCTGGACACTTGGGTACTGTGATATTGTTCTGACAGCACAGGAAGTGTGCAATGACATATCACAGAAATTAGGAGACCTGTAAACACAGACTCCACCTTCTTTGATCTTGTTCTCTTTTCATCTCTGGAAACAATGAGAAAAGTAGAGTTGCCTTTCACCACAACGTGTTGGGGAAAAGAAGAGCTTTTCTTATCATCCCTTTCGCTTTCTGGCCTGTTCTTACTATGGATGCTGCCTTACAGCTGCTTATCAGAAGCATTGGGTTGTGGTGATACTGATTAACCTTCACCATAGATTGAGCAAAAGGAAAAAAAAAATGTTTTGTATGACTCAGGAGAAGGATGAGATGCCCTGTGGCTGTTGACCTCTGAGTTTCGGCAGCTCTGCTGTGACCCTTGCAAGGAGGAAAGAAAAACCTCATTTGTGCTTGTGTTTCAGGACTACTCACCAGGGGACTCTCCACCTGGGACACCACCAGCCTCCCCACTGTCCTCAGCGTGGCAAGCTTTCCCTGAGGAGGATTCTGACTCCCCGCAGTTTCGCAGACGCGCACACACGTTCAGCCACCCTCCATCAAGTTCAAAGAGAAAACTGAACCTGCAGGACCTGAGGGTCCATGGGGTGCGTTCCCCTCTGCTGAGGCAGAGCTCCAGTGAGCAGTGCAGGTAAGTCCTGGCCTCTGCCCCTAGGTGTGAGATCCAGTTCCCAGGTCATCCTGCCTGGCCACCACGGAGTCAGGGGGTTGTGATTTCATGCTGCCACTAGCATTGAGTTTTTAAGAGACTGTAGAAGGGAAATCGGTTTGCTTTCCTTCAGTGACAAGGGGAAGGGGGCATGGGGAAGGAACATCCAGAAAGAAGAGTGAACACATTGGGGTTGGAAACTTTTTTCTCTTAGAAAAACAGAAAAAATAAAATATGCATTTTTTTTTTTCCTACTGGAAACTTAATGTCAATACATATTACTCAGTCTCAGCACTGGCTACAAAAAAGTCAGTCAGCAAGTTTGAAAATGACAAGGCAGTAGAACTTCCTGTGAGCCTGTAGCAGAATACCAGGGTTAAAATATTGGTGCATACCTTCAAGTGTGAGAAAATTGACTGTTAATTTGTTGTACAATAAATTAAAGCTAAATTGCTATGAAGATTATCTAAAATAAGGTGATGGAATTAATAGGTCTATATACCACAATTGTAGGCAATGTGCATTATAAATGATCTTATACAGTTAAAAAATAATTTAATTAAATTATTTGTCATCTGATGAAAAATGGTAGGGGTAGCAAGCCTGGACATTATATTTCTCACTGTGTAGTTCAGATCACAATACTATCTTAGACTAATCTCACATCTCTTTACCAATGGGTTTGATAGAGAAAACAGGAATAGCTAAGAATGCCCATTGCAGAAAAAAAAAAAAAACCCAACAAATTTTCAAGTAATATCTTGAGTGAAAAAGGCTAATTATTACATCAAGTGTTATCAAATTTACTAGCATTTTTTGGTTATTGTTGCAGTACTGAGAACTGAACATAGGACATCTGTACTAAGTTATATTCCTAGCCCTTTAAATTTTTCTAAATTGCCCACCCAGGGCTCAAACTTAAAATAGCTTCCAAATGCTAGGATTGCCCTGCTTACTAGCATATTTTTAAGGGTATAGTTTTATTCTTATTATTTTCTGCAAGATTTGAAAATTTTAAATATTTATGATGTAAAAATAAAATGAATCAACAGAATTAATTTTCTAGATTTTTATGTGTGAAGGAGATTAAGTGTTCTTATGCATACTATGATATTTAAAATAAACTATTTATTTATTTATTTATTTATTTATTTATTTATTTATTTTTGTTATGGCTGGCTTAGCCTGCCCTGGGGGTGAGGCTGGTACAACATGTGGTGCTAGGGATTGAACCATGGTCCCTGAAGTTGCCTAAACTTGCCTAAGCAGGGCACTTTAGACTGCTGAGCCATCTCATTGCCCCATACTATGATTTTTAAAACAGTTACTTCAGTTATATACATTCAGGGCACTAAGTCTCTTTTTTCCAGGAAAAATTATTTTCATGAATTAAAACATCAATTATTTAAAACTATATATGATATTTCAGCTTTTCCCTAAGTCTTTTTTTTTTTTTTTAGAATTTTTTTATTTTTATTTATTATTTTTATTCTTGTTTCAGAACCTTTGTTTGTTTATTCACTCATTTTTATGGCCGGCTCAGCCCACCCTGAGGGCAGGGCTGGCGCAGCATGTGGTGCGGGGGATCGAACCGCGGTCCCTGAAGCTGCCCAAGCTTCCCCAAGCAGGCGCTTTAGAGCACTGAGCCATCCGCTGGGCCCATTCCCTATGTCTTCTACACTTTTGTAAACTATAAATCAAAATAGTTTCTGTCTACATAAAAAGATGCTATTGTGTCGCTGCAAAAACTCACCGTTCAGAGGATCTTATTAAGTAAAAAGAACTTTGAAGAAGACCTAGGACTTTGGATTAATCCACAGTTAAGCCATGATGGTTCAATTCCACAGGCTTCAGGAAAGAACACAGATGATGTTAGGATTGGAAAAGCAAAAGTAGGATGAGATCTAACAGCCAAACATGTCCTTCAGTATTCAGAAAGCTCTGTACCTCTGACATAGTTGAAGTCAGTGAGCTTCTGATCCTGTTTTCCTTCTGGAACATGTTTTCCTATAATTATTTGTGTTTTCTACTTTTTTTCCCCCATGATGTGTCTTTTGCATGTAAAACACACATTTTTTGTCTGAAATGTATTAAGAATTTTTTTAAAGGGGTGAACACAGAGATATTTTGTAGTTGAGAGATTCAATTAGTAGGAGTGTAAATTGGGCGGTCACTCACATAGACAACTGCATGCTCCCCTCTTTTCTCTGTGTAAGATCCATCCTTTAGCCTTTGGAACAAAGGGGAAATGAATAGCAAGAACCTGTTTGCATGCTTTTTCATAATGAATGAAAACTTTGCCAAACATTAAGACCGATTTGCTGTATTTTCTGTACTCAGCCTCCTTCCATCAGCTCGACGCATGCACAAGGAGAGTAACTCTTCCTCCAGTCTTCCAAGCCTCCATACCTCCTTCTCTGCCCCTTCCTTCTCTGCCCCCTCTTTCCTGAAAAGCTTTTACCAGAATTCAGGTAGACTGTCCCCACAGTATGAACATGAAATCAGGTGAGATCAGTGTCCTCTGTTGGCAAAGCCAGCTTTGCTGCAGTAATATGCTGATAAATTACTAAACAGTGGCTGATTAATTTTGGAGTGATGTCTATGCAACTTTCTGTGTGCTTGTTCTAATCTCTTTCTAATATAGTGATTTCAGTTCCAATTAATTTTATATGAAGAAAGCTGTAAAATAGTAGTTTCAAAGCTATTGGTGACTTGATTATCTTTTTATATTTTCTTTGTATTATTTATGTTTCTTTACCTCAAATCCCAGAGTCTAAACGTTATGTAGTTTGGAGCAAGACCTGGTGTTAACACATACTTAGCAAACTTTCCCTGACTTTGCTTTTCTTTTCTTAGCCTCTCTGGTTAGATTTTGGGGAAGTCCAGAAACCACTGATTGAAGCGGCTGATAGGTCCAATACTGGATGTGAGGAGCAATTCCTAGGCAGAGGCATGGCTTTTGTTTTTCAGTGACGGGCTTACTTTTCTGAGTCTGGGTACAGGATCATGTTGCCAAGCACTCTCATACAGCATGGCAGAATCTTCTGACTCTTGTGGCTATTCTGTTTTATTTCTGTTTCTGGTATGGAAAAAATATATATAACCTATTAAATCTTCTTTGATCTTTTAGCTACACAAAATTAAGTATAGTGATGTTTGGAGAATCTCCTCTTTTATTTGAAATTATACCAAACTTACATCAATTATTCATAATTTAGTAAAGTGTTGGCAGCCTCTGAAAAGTGGTGAGCTAAGTTGGAACCCTTCTAAGTGGGGTATTGTCGCCTCAAGAGTCTGTAACATTTGTTCTTTGCTATCTAGCTTGCGTTATTTACTTTTGCTGCTGTATAGTATTCCATTTAAGCTTTTTTTTCCCCAGCTCAGCCCACCCTGAGGCCTGTTTGCCTAAGCAGGTGTTTTAGACTGCTGAGCTATCTCGCTGGCCATAGTATCCCATTTAAGATACCACATTTTACTTCCTCTTGCTGATGTACATTTGGGTTGCTGCTAGTTTGATAATTGGCAGTTCTTATAGTCAAGGAGAAAAAGTCAACCTGTGGTCACCAAAATCTTGAGTAGTCTTTGATATCTTTTCTTATTTTTAACGTATTTGGTACAGAGTATCACTACACAGCTCGAACTCACAGTGATTCCTCTGTTTTCAGCCTTCTGAGTGTCAGAATTACAGGCGTGCGCCACCACACCCTGTCTTGGTGGCTGGTTCAGCATGCCCCAGGCCAGAGCTGGTGGGGAAGGTGTTGTGAGGGATTGAATCCCTGAAAGCTGTTGTTTTCTTTTAGACGGAGGAAATTTTAAAATTCAGCATATAACTAGGTAGCCCTCTCTAGTTACTCAAATTAGAGTAACCCCTAAGTTATTTTGGAGTATCTTCTGTCCAAGTGTTTGAATGTATTGTCACTCTAAGAAAGATTATTAATATTGGATTAATATAGTTGTGTCTTTGAACTTTGCCTTAAACTTGTGCAAAGTTATTTTCAAGTGCTGAATCTGATTTCTGGCAAAAATAATAGAGAATTTATTTTGAAGATTTTTCAGGGATGACATTGTGGGAGCAGTATTTTTTTTTAATAAGTTAACTACAAATACTATAACATATATGGAATATGCCATGAATTTAGAGAATAAAGAATATACATGCTTAAAAATATCGCAATGCCTTGTCTCTGTAATAGTGCCAATTGATAAGAATATGGTGCTTTCAATCAGGTGTGTTCGCAGTTTCTTGTTATATTTATTTTTATTTTTATTTATTTATTTATTTTTTGTCTTTTTGAGACAGGGTCTTGCTATGCAGTTGAGGCTGGCCTTGAGCTCACTTTTGTAGCCCAGGTTGGTCTCGAACTCACACCAATCCTCCTGCCTCAGCCTCCCAAGTGCTGGGATTACAGTCGTGAGCCACCACACTCGGCTCTTGTTATATTTAAAGTGAGTGAGGGGAACTTCTAGTTTTCTTCCCAAAACAGAAGCATGTCTGAAAAGTGACAAATAGAACTAGCTCATGGGAAGGTCAGAGGTTGGCTAAGAATAGGATGCAGAGTGGAGAAGAAGAGATTTTTGAAGACATGTGATGTATATTGTTTAATATGAGGTTGTGCATTGTGTTTAGGAATTCCTGCCTTGGATGCATGCATTATTTTTCTCAGTAGCCTCCCACTCCCCTTAACACTCATCCTAACAAAAGCATTAATGTTGAAGGGTAAATATGTACAAGTTTTGGGTTGAAAACTTCATCTTTGGGGCTTATCTTGAAGTGATATATTTAAACGTGCAGGGTCACTTTCAGGTCTTTTAAATGTTTTCTTGGTTATGAGAAAGTCTCAAAATAGAAGCCTTTTTGTTGTGCATTTCTCTGTGTACTCTTGTAGCCTGACAGCATAGAATTAATAGGCAAAAAAAAAAAAAAAAGGGAAAACAACCCCTCTTTCATTGAAAAGTACACCAGTCAGAAGCATACAGCTTCATGAGTCATCAGAGAAGTGCCACCACCGTGTCACCACTGCCCAGGTGAGAATGGAAGGCCACCAGCGGTCTGTAGAACCTCACATTTTCCTGCCCACAGTGGCCAGACTGACCTTTCATATCATCAGTTAGTTTTATGGCTTATATAAACGGGGAGCTAAGGCACCTGTTTATGAGATGTAGTCGAGTTTTATTTGTACTTTAGTGTATATAGTATTCTACTTCATAGATCACAATTCATCTGTGCACTTAGGGATGGACATGTGCTTGTTTCTAAGCTTTTTGTTTCAAAAGGGGTGCTGTCTTGCTGTACACTGTCAGTTGCACGTACATGTACATTATTGTGGAATAGCTACAGACTAATAGAATTATTGATGAAATGTACTCAGTTCTATTTCAACTAATAAGTCACACATATATTTACTAGTTATAATCTTTTTTTTAAGAGCAGAATATATTTATTGAGGGAAAGAAGGCTCCTGTCTGAGAGGAGGGCAGAAGGGGGGCCTAAGCAAGTTGTTCCCTAGATATAATCTTTTTTTTTTTTTTTTTGTCTTTTTGAGACAGGGTCTCACTATGGAGTTCAGGCTGGCTTTGAGCTCAGTTTTGTAGCCCAGGCTGGTCTTGAAGTCTCACTGATCCTCCTGCCTCAGCTTCCCAAGTGCTGGGATTATAGGCATGCCCCACCATGCCTGGCTATGTAATCTTGATGAGAATGGCTTTATTATATTTTGAAGTAATTTCAAATTCGTTTATCTGGATTAATCACTTTTTCCCTTTTGCTGCATTTGCTCATTTTCTTTTGGTTCATTTACATATTCATCTATACCCGTGGCTCTCAACCTTTCTAATGCCATGACCTCGCAATACAGTTCCTCATTTTGCGGTGACCCCAAACCAAAAAATAATTTTGGTGGCTACTTCAAAACTGTAATTTTGGTACAGTTATGATTCGGAATGGCTTTAGGCTACCCCTGTATTTTGGTCGTTCAACCCCCGCCAGGGTTGTGACCCACAGATTGAGAACTGCTAAATACTCATATATATATATGAATATGAAACAAACATATGGTGAAAGATCAAATAAAAAGAACTATTACCATGAAGATGCAGTGTCATTAATCCTGAGCAAAATGACCCCCCTTGACTTTTTCCCCATCCCTGGGAGCACACTTGCCCCACGATTCCTGCCACTTGATTGCTTGTCATGTTTCATGTCTTTAGTAGACATGATAAAAAAACGATAGTGAATGCTGCTACCTAGTGCCACCTGCTAGAAAGGCAGGCTCATGAGAACATCGTGGCTGGTGCTCACCCATGAATGTTCTGGCTCTTTGTCAAAATCTAAGTGATCATGAAAGTAAACATCTTGAGCTGATTCATAACCCTGAGGCAGCCCAGAAAGTGCCACTAAAGATACTTGTGAAAGAGGATTTCCAGAACTGCTTCAGAAAGCTGCAAGGCTAATGGGAGAAGTGTATTCAAAGTGGGGAGGGGAGGGTTTGGAGGGGCATTAATGACAATGCATCACTTACTGTAATGTATTCTTTTTAAATTTAAATTTTACCGTTTGTTTTGATCACATAACATATGCATTTGTTTATATATAAATATCTTCATTTGGATTGTATGTAAATAATTTTGAGGCCTCTTATCCTTTACTCTTAATAGTTTAGGATGTAGTTTTTAAGAATAAAGATATTCATGAGTGTGGCTCAATGTAGTGCTTTCTGAACTCTACATCTCTCATTTCTGCTTGTTTTGTAGCAAACATCATGTACACATGATGATATCTGGAACTGTTTGGAATAAGGAGGGAAGAAGGTTCCTAATACTACCAATTATACTTTTCTTGGGGGTCTATATCTTATTAGTTGCATGAAATGAATCTCTAAGTATTCACACATAGGGAATAGAACACGAAAGGATATGGGTTAACAATGCTATTTCTTTTAAAAATATATTAATTTGAAAATTGAAATTCAGGTTGAGTCTCATACTGCTATCCTGTATATTAAAAACAGAACATTGCTTTTAAGTATGCTCAGAAAAAGGAGTCAAAGGAGTCAAGATCTTCTTACTATCAGTTTGTTCGCTAGTGGATTCATTTGTTGAGTTGAAGTGATAAAAGGAGAAAAATCAGTTGCTTTTGTTTTATTTTGAATTAATTTTTAAATTTTTAATATTGGTTTACTATTTAGTATTTAAAAACAATTCTGTATGATGTATTTTTATAGTATCCATTTATCCACTGTAATGTTTCTGTTCTAACAAGATACATATATATATATATATATAATATCTATATCTATATTACTCCCTTAAAATTGCTAAGGTTTTAAGCTTATGTTTAAAAATTATTTGAATTAAATTGCATTGGTCAAAGGAAAATAATGGTTTTGTAAAAGTGGTGCTATTACTTGTACCCATTTATATAACTTCTTAAGGAGAAAGGATTTTTCTGGATAAAGTACTATGATATTGTTTTGGTTCGATAGTTTTGTTGAATCTGTTGATTAAAAACAGCATACTTATTCATTGTAGTTCATTGTCAAAGTAATCTTGTTTGTAGCTTGCTGATGGCTTGTAGAAATGCCTTTTTATTTTAAGTCCTGATTTTGCACTGTCCATGTGCTAACACAGTTCCTTGTCTTTCTGCTACGCTAGACAGGACACTGCTTCAGAATCAAGGTGACTAGAGAACTAAATATTTCACGTAAAAGTCCTCAGGTTCTTCTACTCATAGTGAAATTAGTTTGTCCCCTGAATGCATGCTGTCTTGTTGCATGCTCTGAGGTTCTCCTAGAGGGAAACGTTGTCCTTCAGATCACAAATAGGCATATAGAATGTTAATTGCAACAAATATCCTGTTTCTGCTCTATTCTGTGCTGAAATTTCTTTGTAACTGTGATGTGGTCTTCAATCAAAGCCCAAGTTTGATTTGAAATTAATGAAAGTGAATTTGCTAGTTGGGAGGTATATATGCTTATATGAGGAGTTTCTTCCAAATCTCAAAATGATACAGAAAAAAGCATCTTGAAGCAAGCTCATGCAGTCTAGTTTTCACTTGATGTGGAGTACTAATCTGTTTCAGTTTATTTTCATTCCTGCCACATTGGCTGCTTGAGACACTGCTAAAGCCTTGCAGATGTTAATTCCATTGGTCTGGGAAACACCTAGAAAGAAAACGCCTAATTTCTTCCTGAGGAAGTGTCACCATGTCGTGGTGACACCTCTACCTCATGACTCACATGCTTTCTGTGGAAAACATTCAGATTTTCTGCTGAGCAGTGTAACTGTGAACATCTGCTCTTTGCTTTGTTACAGTTTCTACACTTTGCTTACCTCACAAGCTCCCATGAGAATTATATACATATGCATCTTCCTATTTGAGACTAGTTTTTAAATGGCTGCAGGAAAAATATAGCATTAAAGATTCAATTAGAGTGAGCAATATAAGAAGAGAACAATACCTCAAAAAACTTTTTTTTTTGGCCATATTGTTAAAGTATATATAGCTTTTTCTGAGGTGTATAATTGACCTATACTTTTTTTTATATTTTAGGGGAGGGTCTATAGGGTGTTCAGGGTCTCACTACTATATCAGACTCCTAGTGATCTACCTGTTTGCAGCCTCCCCAAAGCTGGGATTACAGCTATGCACCACTATGCCCTGTCTCAACTGATGTCTCAGCAAGGCCCTGGGGGTGTGGGCAGTACAGCTCCCCCTCCCCCACTTGCAGGTGTTTTAAAACACTGAGCCTGAGCCATTGGGCCAGCCCTATACTTTATTATTATTTTTTTATTGAATATATGACCATGTAAAGAATGCTTTTATCTAGTTTTAAAAGTCCTGTAGAAATGTTTGTTTTGTTTTTGCTCCCTTTGAGGTTTTCCCTTAGGCAGAGAGTTAGGATTGTTTATTACTTTGGAGATTGTCTAGCCTTTAGATGGGATTAGACTCAGCCTCAGAGAGGTTTTATATTTTATCTTAGGCTATAAGAATGTAAATAAACATAAGAGCTACCTACAGATATTTTAAATTCCTATGTGCAAAGCATTTTTGAAAATATCTGCGCTCAATGTGTAGAGTTTAGGAAATAAAACTCTTTGTTCTTACTTTGTTTCCCACACTTTGCTCTACTGACTCATCTATCTCCATTGACTCACAGTTCAGGTACGTTGTGCTAGAGTAGGCCAATCTCAGTTTTATACCGTTAGCAAAGATTTTCCACAGACTTGATAGATGTGTGTCAAGCCAGAACCTGTACGAAGTACTAGTATACCTGTTGCAATTTTGAGTTAAATTGTGCTGTGGATTCTGTAGAACAAAAGTTAAGTTTCATCAGCATGCTCGTCCATGAAGTCTTTCTTAGGGCATGTAATAGAGCAAAGCCCTTTTTAGCTTTATATTAAATAGTTACTATCAGTTTAATCAAGTTCAATTGTCTAGCTTCGGTTGTAATATATCATGACTGAGATAGAGATGTAGCCAGTGCATAGTCATTTATTTGGACTCTGCGATGCTAGTATTTTACTTCATTGCTAGGGGGTTCGGAGAGGGTAGGAGGCAGTATGTTGCTTAGCAGACTATGTTTATAAAACTGGCAGAAGAATTTACTTTTGAAGAGCGTAGCTCTGTTGCCCTAAGAGGAGGGCGGTCATTAGATGACTTTCATTTTGTATAGAAGCCAACAAATGAATTCTGACTGAAGCGGGCATTGAGAAGCCTTTGCTCACATAGTAGCTACAGTGTTAATTTAGTAGTTGATGTGATATTGTTGAGGGAAATATTAGAGTTATTGTGAAGCCTAAGGGGTTCCTATTGTATCCATACCTTTTGGCCAGTGCTGTGTAGATAGTACTTGCAAAAACCCTTGTCAGCCTACATGGCGACATACATAATGCCAGATATTTTCTTTTTTCCTTTTTTTTTTTTTGGTCTTTTTTGAGACAGGGTTTTGCTATGCAGTTCAGGCTGGCCTTAAGCTCATTTTTGTAGCTGAGGCTGGTCTCAAACTCACACCGATCCTCCTGCCTCAGCCTCCCGAGTGCTGGGATTACAGGTGTGCGCCACCACGCCCTGCTATTGCCAGATATTTTCTTCTCTTATAAGCCAACATTTGTGTTTATAGATCATGGTTCTTTATTAATTGGCAGTATATGCAGGCCATACCAACACACAAAAGTATGGGAGTTATATTTCCTTCCCAGTTATTTGTAATTTCATAAATTTCAAATAGAAGAATGCTAGCACAGTAATATCGCCAAATATGCCTACTTTCCCGGAAGCAGTTTTATAAAGTATAACTTAAATGTTCCAAAATGTCACAGAAGGAGACAAAAGATTATATGGAAAATGCAGTAGTATAACTACTTCAAGTATAAAGATGATAATAGTTCTAATATATGTGTTCCTTATTAAGTTGTCTTTTATTTACTACTATTTAAAATAAATATATTTTAAACTGCATAATTTAAATTTTAAATTGCATATTTAACATAAACCATATTTTAAATGGTTTTAAATGCTTTTAAATAAAAGCAAACAACAAAGACGAGACATTCACAGAAATAAAGTTCCTCCCTGTGGTTGAACTTACTTTTTGCTGAATTAAATTACTCCACTGTAAGTGAAAAGAAAAATACTCAACTAAAAGACATAAGATAATCAGAGACTGAATTTTGTCTTAAACTAGAGAGAATCCTGGGACTTGTGACAGCTTTGGGCTTAGGATCTTAGAGATCTTGCCAGTACTAAGGCAGAGTATTGACATCAGCCCAGTGCAACATGACGCCAAGTGTCTGGATTCTGGATGTTCTGGGTTGAGTCCTGCCTCCTTCACTCAGACATTTTTTGATTATTGGCAAATTCCTTAGCCTTTTTATACCTCAGTTTTCTCACTTAAAATGGGCCCTGAAATAGCACCTACTCTGTATGGCTGCTGAAGGGATGACATTCATTTATACTTTTAAAATACTCAGGACAATGTCTGGCATCTAGTAGCTGCTTTTGTTGAGCCTTGGCATTGTTAATGTTTTATACAGCATGCATTGTTTTGTTTTATTTTCACTCAGAAGGCAGGCATTATTCTTGGCCTGTGAGCTAAGTCTGATGGAAGGAGAAGTTAAAGTGAAAACGAATGCAGCAAAAAACCAAATAAATCTAAGAAACTACTGCCCCCTACATGAGTAGGGTCCAAGGTGGGATGGAGGAGTTTCAGTGCACAGTGTGTTTCCTAAAGGCCCAGTTCCAGAAATGGCCGTCCTGAGAGTGTCAGATTGCCGCCGAAGGGTCTGGCAAATGCTGAGCTGCTGTGTGGCTGCATTCTGAGGCGCCAACTGCTGAATGCTTCTCGTATTAAATGAAGAAAAGCAGCTTTCTCCTTGCCTCAGTAGCTACACTTTTTTTTCTCCCTCACAAAGTAGTTATTAGTACAAGGTAAAGGGTTATCAGTCTATTGTGTGAATTCTTCCCTTTGCTATATTATTCTTATAGTTTCACTGATAAATTCTGGCTGCTACTGGCTATGAAATTACATAGATATGAAGGGAAAAAAAAAACCTCTTGCTGCCAGTTTATTCAGATTATAGTGTTTAATACTTGTAGGAAGTAAAATTTTAAAAATATGTGATAGTGGACTACTTTCTGCATTTAAAAAACATTTCCTCCCAAAGCTTGAATTTTACAGGTAATAATGAAACCAAAGTGGTTACTGCTGAGTTTTAGTTTTAGTCTTCCTAAACACTTTGCATGCTTTTAACAGTGAATTGGAAGGTGAGGTTTTAAAGGTATTTTAATTCCAACATTGAAATATGAACATTTCAGGATCTCCTGGTTTGGTTTGTTTATAGAAAACTCCTAAAAGTGTAAAGAGAAACTAATATGTGTTGAGCATTTACTCTGTAAGTTGCTTTAACATGAGTACTTTATTTAGCTTGCAAAGCATGCATTATAAATTAGATGCTATTCTGAAAGACAGGAATGATACCTCTTAGGAAAAAAAAAAAGGCTTTCTATTGTTTGTTAACACTGTTGTCACTGGTGCCTTGAGCAGCTCAGTCCATACTTTGAAAAGCAGAGTTTCTACAACTTCCTACTAGGAAAACTCACAACTGTGATTACCCATAAGGGATTTACAGAGGGTAGATCTCTCCTTTGTTTTGGTATGTTGGCACAGCTGACAGTTTTTGCTCATTTTACTTAACCTTCTGAGTTAATATTTCATATGGTTTTATAAAGCATTAATTTTTTCAATGAGTATTTTTTTTTTTTTTTTTTTGGCAGGACCAGGGTTCAAACTCACGACCTTGCATTTGCCAGGCAAGCACTTGTGCCACGGAGCTATCTCCCCAGCCCCTCAATGAGTATTTGTTGTGCTTATTTGCCTATCACTGGTACTATACTGGAAGCACACTATATTACTATATATTCCTACCATATACACCTTGTCTTGTGTTTAGCTGCTGTATACCTCTTATCTTGTATTTAGCAAATAGTTCCATTGAAATAGTATTATGAAAATGGAGATACAGAATATTCCATATGAAAAAAAAAGAATATTCCATATGAGAGTATTTATCAAGATACATCTATAGTCATAGAGAACACTTGAATAGCAGATGCTTAAAGGCAGATACTTGGATCACTGCTGTCAAAGTGACGTGTTTATTTATTGTATTGTAGGGACATTGTATTATAGCACAGTGGATATGTAATAAGGTAACAATTTATCCAGGATCATAATAGAGGGGTATGGCTATATTAAAATGTAGCCATTTAGAACAGCTATGTTCCAAAATTGTATAGCATAGCATGATATTTGCTGCTTTGATTCTAGCTTGAGTATATCCTTTTCTTATCCATAATTTAGCTAATCTCACAGTGATATTCCTAGTATAGTGGATCTAGACTAGAAATAAAAATTGCTTGATAGCTGAAAGTATGGAAACATAGAATAAATAAAAATGAGACAGGCTGGTGGTGTTGAATTGCACTCTTCATATTAATTTTCTTGGCACCACTGAGTTCTCCTAAGTGTCTGAGAGGCTTGTGGCTTTGCTAGCTGAGTTTCATTTCAGACCTAAGTAGTGAACTTCTTGATTCATCAGACGTCTGACACCTTCCCTTGCAGTTATCATCATATGCATATATGTGCTGAGATTTCCACCATTCTCTCAGGAAAGCTTACACACTGTGAAATTTGAAAAGATAAAATATTCCCAGCACTAAGAGCAACGATTATTGTGTGTGGTGGTAGCAGCAGACAGCCTGGGTCTCCAAAGTAACTTGGAGCCAACTTTCTGTCATGGTAACAAAGTACCTGAGAATATCAACTGAAGGGAAGACAGTTTGATTTCAGCTCACTGTTGCAGAGGTTTCACTTTGAGGTCATGGGGTTTCATTGCTTCTAGGCTTATCATGAAGCAGACATATCATGGCAAGGTCATTGCAGGGGAAAATTCTCGTCTAATGGCCATAGGAAGCAGGGACAGAGTGAAAGACACAGCAAAATGAGCCAGGGGTCAGTTGTAGTCCTGAAGGTTATGCTTTATGACCCAATCCCTTTAACTGGGCCCTAGTTAAAGGGCCTACTAAATTGCATTACAGACCAATAATTCCATCAATTATGACCTAAACAATAGGTTAATCTGTTAAGTGAAGGGAGAGCACTCATGATCCAATTACCCTTTGAAAACTTAGAACACAGGAGACTCTGGACATTTTAAATCTAAACTAGTCGAGAGGACCTTTACTGTGCATAGGCCTAGCATTACTCAGAACGGTCTTTCTTAGGAAAAGAGATTCTTAGAACAGGCCAGTGTTTTCACATGTGGGTTTCACAGGCTGAATGATATGGCATCCCCTACTCTCTTAAAACATTGAGAGTAGTGAGTCCAGAGTCAGTTATATTAACTAAGTTGGAGAGTTTCTATAAGCTGTTCTCTGATGGAGAGTCCCATTGTAGGCAAACGTGAGACTTCTTTAAGAAGTTCTGCTGTAACGAATTCTGGTTATACTTTTTTAAAATTTAGCTTATACAATCTCTCCCAGTCCCCACCCCTTAATATCCCTAAGTTTATTTTCAGTTTTTTTTTTTTTTTTTTTTTGGCCACAATCTAGCTACTAATAACTAACTGTTATAGAGAGATCATAGCAAGTCAGAGGCAGAATCTGTTTTTACCAAATTAGGACATGCCAGCTGCAAGAAGAGCTCTTTCTGGTCATTTTGTGCACTTTTCATATTTAGAATAAACTATTGTCTTATATCTCTGGCCAAGTAAGGGCAAGTTCACTATTAAGTAGCCTCTGCTCTTCAGTATAAGTACTTGTGGTCTTCTGATTAGAACCAGGACTGTTTAAGGAATGAGTAGAAACAGGTGAGTTTATGAAGACTGGGCTTGTGGCCTGGCTTACAGTTTTCCCAGGACGTATGGCCTGGGGGACCAATGTGCTAGTGACACATTGCTCTGGTGTCCTGTGCTTTGTGCTTGCCTGTGACAGAATTGTGAATGGCTTGTGTGCTACCATTAGATTGTGAAGTGCTCTGTTATATAACTTGCCTTACAAATTAAATATCCTCTGACGTTCTGCAGTGATGGAGAAGGGAGGAAACGGACCTCATCCACCTGCAGCACCGAGTCCCTAAATGCTGGGGGAACACCCGTCACTCCTCGCCGAATTTCCTGGCGGCAACGCATTTTCCTGCGGGTTGCGTCTCCCATGACGAGGTCCCCTTCAGCAATGCAGCACCAAGGTCTGTGCCCTAACCGCAGAAGAACCTCCCCTTGTGCTGTCCTACATTAGGGAACAGAATAGAAGTGGTTGGTTAGAAAGAGACTCAAGAGATTAGACAGGAAAAACTACCTTCTCTGTCTCAGATATGGTTGATTTTCTTACCACGTGTCATTAGAATACACTAGATATTCAGTATCTCAGTACCTGCTTATTAAATGAATAAATGAATGTTTCCAAAACTTATCTGTGGAGCCAACATAATGCACATAATGTTCCCTAACAGTGTAGTACTAGAAAAAGAAGTTCATAGATGTTTTCCGTTATTGGAGAAAAAATATGAAGGCTAGTCTTTGCAAAAGTTACATATAAAAGGAAGTGAAAAAGATATGTTGAACAGTTAAAACTGGGTTTGTTGTACTGGGTAAATATCAGTCAAAACAGAAACCTTGCAGCTTTTTTTCAAATATTGAACTATTAGAAATTAGAGCAGAAGCATCCACTGTGGTAGCTATAATCTAAACAAAAAGTTATGACAGTAATGAAAACATGCATTATTATATATTGTTGAGAGCTAGAATATGATACTTAAAAGGATTTTGTAGGGGAAAATCAGTCATTTTCATGGGGATTTTGGCACATTCCTCTCTGAAAATTAAGTACATTAAAGACTGTATCAATAAATAGGTAAGTAGTACAATGGAACAAGTTTGATATAATATTTATATACAACTTTTCATTTGAACAGAAAATTCATTCATTTTAGCATATATCAAACATTCATAAAATTAATTATGTACTTGGCCAAAAGATATTTTAACACATTCCATACAGTCATGATCATCTTTGCTATATTCTTTGATTACAGCATGAAGGAAAGGAAGAGAGACAGAAGGAAGGAAGGAAGGAAGGAAGGATAGATGGCCAGATGGAAGGAAGGAAGGAAGGAGCAACAGATGCTGGCGGCTGCGGCGGTGGGCGTAGCTAAGCAGTAGAGTACTGACGTAGTTTAGAGAGGCTCTGGGTTTGATCCCTAGCACTGCAATAAAACAAAATGACAACTGAAAAAATTGAATGTTCTTTGAAACTTTTCTTACTCCTAGAAACTAGAAGGAATAATGACCTTTTAGGCATGATGACCCTTACCTTGCATGTCACAACTGCATGGTACTTAGAGGATATTTCATAACCATGAATGTGTTCATCTAAAAGTAAGAGAGGGGCCAGGGAAATAGTTCAGTAGAATAAGTGCTTGTCTGGCAAGCGAAAGAGCCTGAGTTCAATCCCTGATCCTGTAAAATAGACAAACAAATAAATTAAATTAAATTAAAATAAACTAAGAGAGCCAAAATTCAAGGGTACCCAGTTAGTGCCAAGTCAGTAAGCTAGAAAAGGACAATAAAATGCGAGGCAGTAAACGAGATTAAGGGCAGAGATCAGTGCATTACAAAATGAACAAAAAACCTCATGGCTGGCATTACTACAGATAAAGTTAACTCTGCCTAGGATGCTCAGAGACTGCTTCACAGATAAAATTAAATCTTTAAACTTATTATAGAAGGAGACATGTCTAGAATGTTCCAGGTCCATGTGAGATTACTGTGTGGGTCAGAGGATTGTGACAAAGAGCATGGAGGGCAGGCACCTGAGGCAAAAAGTGAGACAGGCTGACAGAGACCCGGGGCCAGGGTGGGACAGCCGTCAGTGCTGCTCCTGGGAACCTGTACTTGGTGCCCTGGGCTAGAAGCAGATGCTGGGAGGTATTAAGAACCGTTGTCATGTTTATTAATAGGAAAATCATTGGAGGTATGTGGAAAATGGCCCAGAATGGAGAAGGAACGAACTCCAGATCAGTTAAGAGGACTGCACAGGGGGAGGGAGCCGTGGTGTGCAGTGCTCAGCCCGGAATGGCCTGGCATCGCCAGCCGCCCTCCCGGTGACTCTCTTGGTAGATGTGGACCCCAGAGAAATCCCAGCTACTGTACCCTCCCATGCAGTCCTGCTTCACATAGTCAGAGAAGACACAGAGGTGAATTGCAGAAGTGCTGGAAAGGCCAATTCATTTGGGAACGCCCTCTTCTAGGCCCTTTTGTGTAGAAAGAAGAAGTGGTGAGATGACCTAAACTCTGTTTCGCTGTAAGAGGGAAATGTAGAAGGGGAATTCAGTCTAGTGAATTTATATAAATGTACTGTCCCAGAAACTAATAGATACTGAAAAAGTCAGTCTGTAAACACCTTCAAATGTAGAAGAATTAAGGCGAGAGAGAGTGTTGATTCCAGAGAAAACTTCTGTAGTCCAGGTTACTACGAAGGAATGCCTCTCACGGTTTTCTTCTTTGCAGATGGTCTGGACAGGAATGAGCTTTTGCCGCTGTCTCCTCTCACTCCCACCATGGAGGAGGAACCGCTGGTGATATTCTTGTCCAGTGATGATGACCCAGAAAAAGCTGAAGAGAAAAAGAAATCAAAAGAACTAAAGAGTTTGTGGAAAAAAGCAATACATCAACAAATCTTGTTGCTTCGAATGGAAAAAGAAAACCAGAAACTTGAAGGTTAGCTATTCAACCAGAGCTAAGTGTTACATTTGTACTCACACTTACGCATGAGCTGTATGTGTGCTTTAACTAGATTGTGTGTGGGCTATAATTATTTCCATTTTTAAAAATGATTAGAACATGGGAAAGATCAGTTTCATCTATAGGCATTTTTTTTTTTTTTACAACTGATCATAAAAAAATCTGTCAAGAAATCAGAATTCCTATTTTGTCAATGTTTTATGAATTTTCCATTTAAAAATTCAAATCAACAAATTTATATTCAAATAAATTGTAATAGCTAATTGTGTAACTTGTAGTGATTATAAAGTTTATGATACTCAGTGCTTTATAAGATGTATTGTTCAGGCTTTTCAAAAATAAGTTTGCTACAATATTGATAGAGCTACAGGAATGCCTAGACGGTGCCAAAATCTATTAAAAAAAAGATATGAGAGCTTAAGCAAAGATGGACTTTTTTTTTTTTTTTAAACATCTATGAAGTGAGTTATTTTGCTTAAATGGATCCTTTGACTTTTAAGATTATTGGCTTCTCTCTCACTGCCTATTATTTTTGAATCTTCCTAAAATATTTTAAAAAATAGATACTCATATTTCTGAATTTGGTATCAGTGTTAAGATTCTTCTCACTGTACCTATTATTCAAATGGATTTTACTTGAACAATATTTATTTAGTTTGCAAGCAGTTTATCTTCATTGCTGTGTTTTAGCACATTAAAAACCACAAGAAGTTAAATATTCTTAGAAAATCACTCTTTTCCTTAAAATCAAAACTTCACTTAATTTGTATTGAAATGGCTTTAAAAAGTTCTGTGTGACAAATTGTGTATTTCTTTGAGTTCTAAAATTCTCAGGAGGAATTGCATGTACACTTTTTAGCAGTTATATCTTTAACTCACAAACAGAAAAAAATAGTCAAAGATGTTTGTTAGTTCATGAAAAAAATTAAAGTATGAAATTATATTTTAGTATGGAACATGTAAATATTAAAATCTTATTAAATTCCAAAAGATAGTTTTATAATTATTGGCTATTTGAATAGAACATGACGTAGGGGTTGTCCCACTGGATTCTTCATCCCAGAGCCTGCAGAAATTAGTGACTAACCTGGGAAGGTGACAGAGTTAAACCTGAGGCTGGGGACAGACCAGCAGGGCAAGCTCTGGGACTTAATGTTTTTCCTTCTCGGCTCTGGCTTTTCTGAATGTGCCGCCTGTTTCTCAGCCATAGGTGTTAAAGAAACAGAGGGCTTTAATAGAAATGATTACCTGTCTACAGGCAGATTGTTGTATTATATATACTTAATGTATAGGAAAGGAAAGGATTTTTATAGTATATTCAAAGAAGACTATCAATTCTTTGTACTTCTGTGCTTCACAGAGACATGTAGTTTAACTTAATAAATTCTAAGCAAACAACCATTGTTTTTTTAAATCTCTTTACAGTGGAGTACAGATACAGTATAAGCTCTTCTTACCATCATAGTGTCAAGCATATGGTAGCAGAGAGCAGATATTTCAGATTCTCATAAGTGGACCAGAGGAAGGGGAAGTATGCTTTACTCTCTTTGAAGCAAATTATTAGGAAAGCTGTATGCAAGATTGTTTATTACTTGCTTTGGTGAACTTACCCCTTTTAAAAAGATTATGTGGTTATTATAGAGAAATGGGAATAAATATTGAGAAACAAAGCTCAGCTGTGTTAGAAAGCCATCTAGTGGCACCCTGGAGAAATACTTTTGTGATGCTCTTCCTCTTTTGAGTATGTCTAGACTTTTAGTAAGAGGAAATTGTAGCTCTCCTGCTGGAAAAACAGGCTATTTTTGAATTATTTTAATCCATTGGAACCAGTTTCAAACATGTTAAGTAAAGAATAACATTTGTTTTGCCATTGATTTGTGCTGTCGAGGATTTTGGAAGTGTGACAGAGATTTGTGTTGTAGAAGGTAAGGGGACAGGGACACGAGGAATGTCAGGGAGTGGGGTTCATGCTGGGTGTCCTGTTCAGGGACCCTGAAGAAGGAAGGGAAGGATGCAAACTTATATAGGTTTCCTTTTCCTGCGTTAAGAATCAGTTAATCAGTAGAAATAGAAGTCAAGGGGCCCTGAGAGATGGCTCAGTCGTCTAAAGCGCCTGCTTGGGAAAGCTTGGGCGGCTTCAGGGACCGTGGTTCGATCCCTGGCACCACATGCTGCGCCAGCCCTGCCCTCAGGGTGGGCTGAGTGGGCCATAAAAATGAGTGAATCTGGGGAGCTGGGGAGATGGCTCCGAGGCACAAGTGCCTGCTGGGCAAGTGCAAGGTCGTGAGTTTGAACCCCGGTCCCACCAAAAAAAAAAAAAAAAAAAAAATGAGTGAATCAACAGGCAGAGGTTCTGAAACAAGAAAAAAATAAATAAATAAAATTTAAAAAAGAATGCCATTTATGAAGCATGACATTTAAAAAAAAAGAAAGAAATAGAAGTCAAGATGTTGGTTGGTTTGTAGGCAGTTCTTTTAGTTCTAAACCTATATTTTAGACCATCAAATGAAAAAGAGTTCTGTATTATTTAACAAGTATAATTAGTGTTATTTTCTCTATCCTCCCTCCCTCCCTCCCTTCCTTCCTCCCTCTCTCCCTCCCTCACTCCCTTCCTCCCTACCTGCCTTCTGTCCATCTGCCATTTCTTTCTTTATGCCATATAGGGTCTAACTATACAGTTTGAATTTGTACTGATGCTCCTGTCTGAGCCTCCCTACAGCTGGGATTATAGGCCTGTGCCACCACTCCTGGTCTGGGGCTGGCATGGCATGTGGTACCAGGGATAAAACCTTGGGTCCTTGCTTAGGCTGCCGAGTTGTCTCCTAGCCCTAGTGTTAATCTCAGTGACAGTGAAATTTTAAGATTCTTGACCACAGAGGCAGAGGTGGTAGCTCAGTGGTCAGTGTGCACTTCCTAAGCATACGTATTGAGTTCCATCTCCAGCACCAAAAGCAAAAAGGAAAGATTGCCTAGAGGAACAGTGAAATACTCTGGGCAAGGCCAGATGGAAAACTCTGGAAATATGAAAATGAATTGAGGTCAGCATGGTTAAATATATTTCAAATTAAAGTTAACATGAAGCATCTTACATATGTCACATAGAAAATATTAATGTTTAATGATGTTCATAATATTGTAAGTGGTCACTTCTGAGACAGATCTGTTAGAAAGTTAAAGTTTATGACATAGCCACATGGTGTCCTTTTAATACTTAGCAGAGCCAGGCGTGGTGGTGCACGCCTATAATCCCAGCACTCGGGAGGCTGAGGCAGGAGGATCGGTGCAAGTTCTAGACCAGCCTGGGGTACAAAAGTGAGCTCAAGGCCAACCTCAACTGTATAGCGAGACCCTGTCTCAAAAAGACAAAAAAAAAACAAAAAATACTTAGCAGAACTATTATGTGTAAGATATTGGGTAAAATCACTTTTGAAAATTAATGCATATATTCTCTCTGATGAAATTACTTGGTCATTTAGGTCTTATATGTTGTCCTAATTTTTAAAAAAAGCTTTTCATTTTAGTTGTTGATCTGTAAGCATCATAAACATCATTAAGTATGATTAAATGAGTAAAGTGTTTAAAATATTGTTTTCAAACACAGTGGCCTTGCTAAATTTGTTTTCTGTTTTTAGCAAGACGAGATGAACTTCAGTCCAGGAAAGTGAAGTTAGACTACGAAGAGATCGGAGTCTGTCAGAAGGAGGTCCTGATAACATGGGACAAGAAACTGTTAAACTGCAGAGCGAAAATAAGATGTGATATGGAGGACATTCATACCACACTCAAAGAAGGTATTCATAATGATTTCAATTTTTCTTTTTCAGAAAAAAATTCAGAGAACTTACTGATTTTTGCAACTCAGACACTTTCGTCTTGTGCTCTGCTTATGAAGGGAGGAAAATAACTCATTTCTCCCTATACTTTGGTAATGTGATTGGCAAGAGCCCTGCTGGGACAAGGATCCTGAGCAGATGGCAGATCCTTCTCTGCACACGCTTCTGCCTGCTTGAGCCAGCCACTTTCTGCTTTTACGGAGGAAGAACTGCATGCCTTGGTACAAATCTTTGACCATTGGCATGAAAGTAGATTGTCCTTACAAGCTTGACTCATGCTTTTCATTTTATCAGAAGTGTGTGTGTGTGTGTATGTGTGTGTGTGTGTCTGTCTGTCTGTCTGTCTGTTAGAAGTGTATATTTAGATGACTTTATATTTATATGTATGTACATCCATAATGTATTTATATATACAGATTTACCTTATTAATCATTTTCCCTCTACTCATTCCTTCATTTACTTTGGAGAAAGTGTTTTTATGTAGCCACTATGTTATATTTACTCATGTGGTATTACCCAATCTTTAACTGCTTGATATTTAAACATTTAAAATAGAAAACTGAAACAAAAATGTGAACATTTTGTGTAGAATTTATGTGAACCAGATTTAAAAAGTTAACATGAGAGTCCCCCATGGTTTTTATAAGCTGGGTATAAAACTGGGTATAAATTGTGAAATACCCATGGAAATCTGATCATTTTGTTTCAAGAGCTTGTCATAATGGGTAAGCTGTTTATTTTGTACAATGATGCCATGTTTACAAGCCCAGTTACTTGTTCTTTTCCTTTGAGTACTTGGAAATCCTAAAGATGCTGAGCACATCATTTGGGAGATAAAATAGTGGTTAGTGGAATGTGTGTGAGCTGTAGACCTCACCATTCTTTGGCAAGACTTTTAAGGATGTTCTAGGGATACTCGTGCTCCCTTTCCCTGCCAATACAGTTCACATTTCCTCACATTGCACCTCAGGCCTGCATGATCCCTGATCTTCCACCTCTGATTGCATTTCTGCTTCTTCTACTTTGTAATGTGTCCTGCAGAGAGGCTAGACTACCTGGGGCCACGGTGTCTCAGGCTAGCCCTTCCATGGACTCTTCCAGCCCCTCTTTCCCTCTGTGATGCTTCCTTCCTTCTCTGCCTTGTCCCTGTTTCCCTTTGTTCCATGACTTCTGCTCCCAACCCTCCCTCTTCCCCCTGTCTGTGCCTCTTAGGCCCTTCACACAGCCCTCTTCCTGAAGTCATTATCGCCAAATCTCTCAGCCTAGAGAATTCTATTCTCTCCTAGCTTTCAGTTCAAACACTGTTATTTCCTCAGAGCATCATCATCCCTGATCTTTACAACCAAAATAAATCATCCTGAGGGCCAGTCAGAGAGCTCAGTGGACTAAAGCGCCTGTGCAGGCAGAGCACATGAGTGGCCAGGGTTCCAGGAGCCCTAGCATACTGTTCAGGTCCCACCCAGTGCTGAGACAGCAGCTGAGATAGGGTGTGGTGGCACACCTGTAATCCCAGTGCTTGTTTGGGATAAGCATACAGTCCTCAATAAAGAGGCATACAGTCTAGAGTTAAGTGCAAGCTAACATGGCAGCATTGCAATATGGATCAAATTCTGTGTGAAAAGGGGTTGTTCTAAGAGATAACAGTGAATGTTTCAGCAGAAAGGACCCGGTCAGGTGTATCCATAAGAGATGAACAATAATAGTCTGGGTCAGGAAATGGGGGAGCTTGGAAGTCCATAAAGGCAACAGAAGGAGCTAGGAATTTGAGATGTGGAAGTAACCATCTTCTGCCTTATGGCTGAAAGCAAAGCTAGCAAAGGCAGCTTGGACCTGTATTGCGCTTTCTAACTTCTGTATTGTTTCTTTCTTTTAATTGATGTATTTGGCACTGTCTCACTATGCAGCTCAGAGCACAGTGATTCTTCTGTTTTCAGCCTCCCCAGTGATTGAATTACAGGTATGCATCACCACACCAGGTCTCAATGCCTGCTCAGCATGCCCAGGGATGGGACTGGTGCAAATTTGGTGGCAGGGGTCAAGCCCCTACCCTCGCGAGCTTGCCTACACAGGCACTTAGTCTGCTGAACTATTTTGCCAGCTCCAAATGGGAGCTTTCAAAAGTAGGTCAATCCTGGGCTTTACCTGCTGTGCAAAGATACTTTTGCCTTTTGCAAGTTCTAGGATTGCATTCAGGAGAGTTGACTGCCTTTAAACCTTTCTTTAACCAGCTGGAGCTAATGAACCTGTTTAGATCTAGTTTAATGGACTAAAACTCTTAGTGAGTAAAATAATTACCTATACCATACAATAAATTTTTATTATTCCCACTCACTTCCTGACTCTTCACATAAAAACATAGTTTTAGCATACTTTCAACTAATGTACTTTGGATTTTAAGCATAATACAGTTAATATTTCACTATAAGTGTTTTCTTCTGATGGCTGAACGTGGTTCTGGCGTGCTTCAGTTATACCTTCTTATTGTGTTGCCTATTTTTATTATCTTAGTCTTTTATGACTATATAAGAATTGTTTTATTTTTTGTTTTTACAAAATTGTTTGTGGATGACAAACATTTAGAAATTATAATGTGAGGATTAGCATTTGTTGCTGTCTCTAAGCCAAATAAAAGGTGAGGTGGGGCAGTAATAAATTTTGTGATTTCAGGCTTCAGCTCCTAAGACCAGACTTTGGGAGCTCTGGCTCTGTGCTGCCACTTACTAGCTGTGTGAACTGGGACAAGTGACTTAAGGGCTTTGTGCAACAACTTTCCCAGCTGTAAAGTGGTGCTAATCATAACTGGTTATCTCATGGCATTTTCCCTTTGTGAATGACAATGCTCAGTAGGGAACACTTATCAGTAAATCTTTTATTCGGTGATGAATCTCTGCTAGTTGCTATTACTGCTAGTATAGCTATCATTATTAGCATTATTTGGAAGCTTTCATTTGCAAGGTGTCAGGAGCTGTAGAATCAAACTTTTCACAATATGCTTCTGTCAGGACATTGTACTGTGTGACCGGGGATGGGGTGCAGGACAGTACGTAGTTTACCAGTAACAACTTAGCAACCTGATCCCAGGGCTCTTTTTCTTTTTGCTTTGCTTTGTTTTAATCTCCTTGATTCTAGGAGTTCCCAAGAGTCGACGAGGAGAAATTTGGCAGTTCCTAGCTTTACAGTACCGGCTGCGACACAGGCTGCCTAATAAACACCAACCCCCTGACACATCCTACAAGGAGCTTCTAAAGCTGCTGACCGCTCAGCAGCATGCGATCCTGGTGGACTTGGGTATGTGTGTCTTTGATTGCAATGTATGCAAGTAACTGGTTTTTTGTTTCTGCTGGTTGGCACTGATGGAGAGGATTTGTTGGCACCTACAGGCTGCTGGCCTTTTGTTTCTGTGGTGAGTTGGCTTTGATACCTGACTAAACGCACCACAGATGCCTGAGTGTAAAATGAAATTTGCACCCCATAGCTTTTTGAAAAAGGGATCACCTCATCATTGACATTGCTACAAAGGTCATATCATGGAATGCTTTCAGCTACTTATTTTGAGCAAATGACTTTTGCTCAGAATTGACAACTGTATCTTAATGAGTACCGATGTTGAAATAAGGTAAAATAGGTTAAGTGGAGACCAGAAAATTTAATAACGATGTTTTAAGAATTCTTGCATGACTGAAGCACCAGCCTGCTCCTCCCAGAGAAGCACACTTTGTGAGGACCAATGGGAAGGAACCTCAGTTGTTGGAACCTATTCCTTATGAATTCATGGCATAAACTGGGGTGTAGTTCTGCCATTCACCACCTAATTGACAGCTTAAGTGTTCTAGGTCCTGTATAAAAATAAAATTGCCCTGTGTTGTAAGGGTGATTTTCTTAGTTGAAGAGGTATGTGGTGCCTTCTTACCTCAAACATATCTCAGCAGATTTTCACTTGTGTCTGGTCTTTACTCTTCAGTGTTTTCTTGCTGAAAAGTATTGCTGAGGTATTGTGCAGGTATATACCCAAGTATTTATAAAATATTTATATTGGCTTGAAGATCTTGTAAGTCACCATTGGGAAAAGATGTATCCAAATAAATGGAAGTCACTTAAGAAACAAATGTAAGTCCATTTCAGTTAAATAAATTGTTTAAGGCACAAAAAAAAAAAAAAAAAAAAAAGAATTCTTGCATGGATTGATGAAAGGAAATCTTTAGATGGCTTTTGCAGGAGCAATACAGTTGTTGTCTGCCTCTGGCTCCAGGAGTGGTTGGGTGATTCTTTGCAGTGTAAAGGTATAGATGTACCCAGTGCCAGGTGGACCTAGCCTACTCTTTACAAAAAGAAAGGAGGGGTCACTTTTTAAGACCCCAGAAAAAAAAGCAATACAATAAGTGATAATGTTGTAGAAGACATAAGTACTACCTATCAGATGGATGAAAAACTGTCTTACTGCTGATATATACCTCGGGGAGGATTTCCAGTGTGAAATACATGATACAATCTTTTTAATGTTAAATTTCATATAACTGTGGAAAGTAAAAATTCTATAATTTAATAATCATGTTCATGCTGGGCGTGGTGGCGCATGCCTGTAATCCCAGCACTCGGGAGGCTGAGGCAGGAGGATTGGTGTGAGTTCGAGACCAGCCTAGGCTATAAAAGTGAGCTCAAGGCCAGCCTGAACTGCATAACAAGACCCTGTCTCAAAAAGACAATCAATCAATCAATCAATCAATAAATAAATAAAAATCATGTTCTCTATTTTTCTATATGATATTATCATGTATACTTTATTATTTTAAAATACCTCAATATTGGTATTTTGACTATTTCATGAGTACTAAAGTTGTGATACATTTCAATGTCCAGATATGTTACTCAACCCACTGAGGGGAAAGAGAGGATTGATTTATAGTTGGTGCAATCTTACAGTAGGATTTATAAAATATCATTGATCAGACTTGGGTTTTATTTCTGTTCCTTTTGGATAGCCAGTGGCTTTTGTTGGGAAAGAGCCTAGCTCAATTAAATCCTTTGTGGGCCCACTAGAATTAAATTGGAAATTTTATAGAGAAACTGAACACTAGAGTTCTCGTCCTGGTTTTACCACCAACTGTGGTCTGAGATAAATTGCTTTGCTTCTGCGTCTGCTTCTTCTCTGGTTCGACCTAACCAATTCTGGGTGTCCCTTGCAGAGCTGCAGATCCATGACCTTAAGTATTGTTGAAATCCATGATTGAGGGGTTGTAATCAGTATTAACCCACATATACTCGCAGCGAGAGATGAGAAGCTTTCAGGGACAGGCCAGCGAGGAGAAATGGAGCTAGAGTCAACTTCTTAGATAGGCAGTGCATTTATAGTTTTCTTTAGAAAAATTTTTAAGACAGAAAGTAAAGTGATACTTTGAAAAATAGCTTAGTCCACTCTATTTGTAGCTGTTTGTGTTTCTGCAGCATATTCTTGTTATTTTTTTCATTTTTCACCCTTACTCTGCATTTAATCTTATGAGTTCCTGGAAAAAAAAAAAATCACTTTTAAGCATATGTGGTAGAAAACATTTTGAACTTTGGCATTCTTGCAAATTCTGACATGAGGAATCATTTCACAGTCATTTCATGTGTGGTACAGAAAAGTCTGATCTCAGCATAGATAGCCATGGTGGAGAAGATGGGTCTGATTTGTGCTCAGTGCCAGCTTTTTAGGCATGCAGGGCTGAGTTCATTTGCCAGCTGGCACTGCCCTTGTAACTTTATACTCAGAGGTAAATTTTTATAGGGGAATTTATTTCAAATCAGCCCAACCTTCTGTGTTTTTTGCTCTCCTTGGACACATATATGTTCTTTTCAGATATGCTGAAGAAAGAAAAGGGGACTATGTGACTTATGGAGGTATTTTAATGAACAGACACCAAAGGATATTTGAAAAAGACGTATTTTTTAAATGATAGACACAACACAAAGCAAAACAAAAACTAGAAATTCTTCCAGTTGTATAACAAGAAAAGCAGGGGTAAGGGCTGGTGAGATGCTTAGCAGATTAAGAGCCTGCTTTGGTAGGCACAAGGACTAGAGTTTGATTCCTGGGGTGAGCTGAGCTCGTGGTACATGCCTGTAAGCCCAGCACTGGGGAGGCTGGAAGCAGAACAATTACCACGAGCCTGAGCTGCGTAGTGAGGTCCTGTACAAAATACATAAATGGGAAAGAAAAGAAAAGAAAAGAAAAATAAGGGTAAATGTCTTTATTGAGTACCAAGACCTCTTTTTCAATAACATGATACTTCTTACAGAATTCTGATTTTAGAGAGTGTTCTTTATATGAATTTAGAATTTGCCTTGACTTATCCTATAGTCAGTACAAATTTTATGTTCTAATCTTCTATGATCTCTCCTGGATGTTTGTGGATTCTGTTTTGCTTTATTAGAAAGAAATAATGACTAACAAAAATTATTTTTCCTTGTATCATATATGTGGAATTAGGGAAGTAGTAACCTTGCATGTTAAGAGTCAGTAAGCTAGAGCTAGAATTAGAGTGAGACTGGTTGGTGAACTCTTCACGGATACTTCAAGTAACACTCAAATTACTTACTTGGAGAAAGTGTTCACTTATTCCTAGAGCTCACTGTATTCATGAATTGTATTTTCACTCTGATCTCCAAAGCAGAAGAGTATCTGAAAAAACTTTTCTCTATTTTTGCTCTGCAGGAAGGACGTTTCCCACTCACCCTTACTTTTCAGTACAGCTTGGGGCAGGGCAGCTATCTCTTTTTAATCTTCTGAAAGCATATTCTTTGTTGGACAAGGAAGTGGGCTACTGTCAGGGGATCAGCTTTGTGGCTGGAGTCCTGCTTCTGCACATGAGTGAAGAGCAAGCATTTGAAATGCTGAAGTTCCTCATGTATGACCTAGGTTTCCGCAAGCAGTACAGACCAGACATGACGTCACTCCAGGTATGGCTATGGCTTTTCATGAGGAACTTGGGAGGCTCTTACCAGCAAGCTTACACCAGAACCCCTTCTGAGTGGTAGTTCACGATGAAGAGAGTTTGGAGTTGCTGTATTAAAATGTGGGCCAGTGGAAGAGGGCATGTTTTAGTTTACTTTGAAGTCCCTAGGGCATGTTCTCTAGGACAAGTAATTGCAGTGATTTGGTAAATAGCTCCTGAGTATTCATTGGTCTATTAACAGTTCAAATAATGACTATGGAATGTTTTATCTTTCACCTTTTTTTCCCTAAACAGTTTACTTGTACTTCATCATAAGGACTTACAACTGATTTTCAGAAACAACAATTTGATAGCTGTCATTAGAATTTCACAGAATGGGCGCAGACCCTCAGACCTGTGATCCTAGCACTTTGGGAGACTGAGGTGGGAGGATCACAAGTTCAAACTCAACCTGGGCAATTTAGAGACTTAGAAAGACCTTGTCTTGTTTTAAAATAAAAAAGGAGAAGGGCTGGAGAATTAACGCAGTGTGAAGGTCCTACCTTCAATCACCAGTACTGAAAATAATTTTGTTTTCAAAGAATGGAAAGTACTTGTGAATAGTGTTTGATGTGAATCATAGACAGAAAGATGCAGGTATCACAGTTGTAAAATATGATGATTTCTCAGACCAGCGAGATAGCTCAGTGGTCTAAAGCGCCTGCTTTCGCAAGCTTAGGCAACCACAGGGACCGTGGTTTGATCCCCAGCACCACATGCTGTGCCAGCTCCAACCCCAGGGCAGGCTGAGCCAGCATATATATAATTTGATTTCTCCACTAAAAAGTTCTTTGACCATGTCTATGACAAAACTCAAAAAATGCCCATATCATTGGACTTAGGTTTTCTTGATAGCATCCCTGATCCCTTGTTTCATAAAAGGTGAGCCTGGCTTTGTGTTTCAGTTGGCTTGTCTATAAAATGAGGTTGAGTTCTCTGTCAACTTGAAATACTTGCATTTTATCACGATTTGAGTCTTTTGATTCCTCTGAAGTCATTGGTCTTCTCTTTATCTTCCTTTCCTCTCTCTTCCCATCTCTGCATCATCCTTGACTTCTGTGTCTTCCATCTAGAGATTTACCATGTTATTGCTACAGAATGATTGGAGATTATTCATTTTAACAAGTAGGATTTTATCATTAAAGTTTCCTTTGAGACCGTGATGGAAGAAGTGTCCACAATCCCAGGCTTAGAAGATGAGAGAGGTGTAAAGTAAGATCATTTAAAAAATACTGAACACCACACGAGTGCTTCTTTGTTAGGATCACATTTGTCCAAGAAAATCAGAATGCTTTATTTTTTTCTCTGCCAATTACACTTTCCTGGTTTCTAAATAATTAGTTTTCAAAACACTAATTCTTCTACTGATAGATAAATTATAAAAACCCTAAGAGAAATTAGGATTTTTTTCAACACGACTTGAGATATTAATTTCATTTGAAAACTTAGGTTTAACTTTAAGCCACTTATTTTGTTTTTAAGATTTGCTGTGGCTCTTTGATTTTTCTCCTTCTATAGTTTTTGTGGAAACTTAGTTTCCAAATATATATGTTGTGGATAACAATCAAACAGGATTTGCTATATTTATGTGTAGTACTTTATGCTTTAGTTCCCCAAGGGAGTCATCTCACTTATACTCAGGAAACAACTGCTGAATTCAACATATATTAGGTTATTTGTAGGCATTTTCATAGTGCTACCTATGTAAGGGTGATGTTTTAAGGATTTCTTCTTATGAAAGAAATTATTTTGACTTAAACATTGTCTTCATGTCACATCAAAATGTCTAGCTTATATAATTGAACTCAGAGCCATTACTCATCCATTAGCTATGTGGATAAAAGTTTAAATTAAAGCACAATTCACAGATTTATTATTTCCTGTTGCTTTATGTTTAATGTCACAGACACCATATGATACCTTTAAAATGTTTTTTGAAATGCTAGTAATCAACTCAGTAGCCAAGTGAGATATTTTTCCTTCTAATTCTAGAAATATTTAAAAACAGCTGCACCAGTTTAGTCCACTTTGTCATGATAAACATGTTGCTGGAATGACTTGGATATTAGAAGAAACATCTCAAGATTCTGGTCTGGGACATGCTAAGCCTCTGTTTCATCTCAGCAATGCAGCCTTGGCCAGAACTCTATCATGAATCAAATTATATGCCCTGAAAACAGATTCAGGCTTTGCTTCTGCTCCGAACATATAGGATCTTTACTGTGGTGGCTAGGAGAGTTCAGATTAAATTCTAAAATCAATGCTCTTCTCCAGAGGGAAAGCATTATTGTCATGTGTGTTCACTGTACTCAGTCATAGTAGAAAGTGCTATTCAAGAGACTTAGGCAGACTTAGAATGACTTGCTTCATAAACTCAGTTGAGGGAACTTGGGCTTGAATATTGACTTTAAAATCATAATGAAGGGGCCCGGCGGGATGGCTCAGTGGTCTAAAGCGCCTGCTTGGGAAAGCTTGGGCGGCTTCAGGGACCGCGGTTCGATCCCCGGCACCACATGCTGCGCGAGCCCTGCCCTCGGGGTGGGCTGAGCCAGCCATAAAAATGAGTGAATAAACAAAGGTTCTGAAACAAGAAAAAAAAAATAAATAAAATTTAAAAAAATCATAATGAAAATCAAGTCATTATTATTACTACTGATTGAATAATGTGGGTTGTAATTGAATATTAGGATAACACAATTTAGGTTAGTAAATTTCATGCACACCCAAAAAATGCACAATATTCTCTTTTTCTTCTCAAAATTAACTTTAGATTCAAATGTACCAGCTGTCCCGGCTCCTCCATGACTACCACAGGGAGCTCTATAATCATCTCGAAGAAAATGAAATCAGCCCCAGTCTCTACGCTGCCCCTTGGTTCCTCACATTGTTCGCCTCTCAGTTTCCACTGGGATTTGTAGCCAGAGTTTTTGGTAAGAGACTCTTACTATTACTATGAAGAATTGTTTAATTTAGGAACTAGGCCTCTAGCCCTGTGATACCAATTATTTTATCATGTGTCACACAGAATAGAAAATTGCTAGTAGAAATAAATATATGCACTTGGTTCTATTCTACTAGGAATTTAAAACTGAATTGATAACTCTTAAGTAAACTTGAGATTCAATAGAAAAAATAGACTCTTGTGTTTGAGTAAACTGTGTAAAAGTTCTTAGTTTTATTTTTGTTTAAAAGTTAAAGTACAGTTTTTAAAATATAGATGAGGGACATATTCTGTATAATTTTCTGTTTTTGAAAATTATTTGTTGATTTGGTTCAGGGTCTTGTAACACAGCTGACATTCTTAGTGATCCTCTTGTCTCAGCCTTTCCAGTGCTGGGGTTATAGGTGTGCACTGCCACTCCTGATTTTGGTGGCTAGCACACACAGCACACCCTGGGTTCCGGGGCTGGCATGGCAGGTGGTACAACAATTCAAACCTGGGTGCCTGTGCTTGCCAGGCAGGCTCCTACACCACTGACCAATCTCCTCAGTCCAAATGGTTTTTATATACATCTTCAGGTCTTTATTTATTTTTATTGTTGTTCTTTTCTCCTCTTTTCCCATTATTGTCTTGAACACGGGTTTAAAACACAAAGAACCATGTTCTCTTACTGCATTAGCGGACTACAATCAATAAACAAAGTGTAGCAAGAGAATTAAATCAAGTTGTACTGTATCAAACTGGTGCCAGATTTCTCTTGCTTATTTAACAGATGTGATTGTTTTTCTCCAGTGAAATTTTCTCTGGAGGTTGAGAACCTATTAATGAGTCTTCTAGAAATCTTTTTATGTTATCAGTGTTACTTCTAATAGCATGTCTCAATTAGACTTTTGGTTGCTAACACAGTTATTTCTGTGTGCATTTCTTGGTTTAGTGACACTTCAATCGTGCCTCTACAGGAGGCATTGTCATCTCTAAAATTGGGTGGTTCATGGGAAAACTTTAAACATAAATAGAGGAAGTGTGTGAGCTCCTGTTTTGCTCTGATTATGGTGCTTGAAACTGGAAAGAAAGAAAGAAATATGACATGACTAATGCTCCCTTTGGGGTCCCTCATTCTGTTTACAAGTCTTTGGTTAGGTTTGTCTAATTCTGTCTTTTAAAAGAAAAGAGAGAGAGAGAAAAAGAACAATAACTTTTTTTTGGGGGGGAGGATATTTATTTGTTTATTATTATTTTTTATTTATTACCTTTAAGAAGAAATTACAATGTGACAGTTTGAAAACACATTAGAGGTACATTCCCAATAATTGATACAATGCATATTGTTGTCCTTGTTGTAGTTATACAGAGCACAGGGTGTAGATATGATAAATTTTCTAATGGTTATTGGTATAATAGATTTCTCTTTGATCTAAGAGATGGTAGTTGTGTACATAGTAAAATGTTCCCTAATTGCAGTGGGTTTAGAACAATCACTTTTCACTAGAGCTTTGTCTTAATGCTATTGCTTGGGCTCTCAGTAGCCTGGGGTCGTTTCTATTCAACTCATTTGCCTCACAGCCATGATGAGAGTCATCAAGGTCCATTCACAAATGCGCTTTTGCTAAGTTGGAGCTATTGGTCAAAGTTAAGTACTGGCAGACTGTGAATAATTACCAGCATTTAAAAAATGAGGGGCCCGGCAGGATCGCTCAGTGGTCTAAAGCACCTGCTTAGGAAAGCTTGGGCGGCTGCAGGGACTGCGGTTTGATCCCCGGCACCACATGCTGCGCCAGCCCTGCCCTCAGAGCAGGCTGAGCTGGTCATAAAAATAAATAAATAAATAAACAAACAAAATTTCTGAAACAAGAAAAAAAATAAAAAAATAAATGAAATAAAGTAGAATTCATTGAAAATACAAGTAGGAAAAAATGTTTCTTGGGGAAGCATCAGTTCTGAGGATGTGTGTGTGTGTGACATGTGTACATAGTAGAGTATAATTTTCAGAGTCTTTCCTATGGGGAGGGCTGTGGTTCAAAAATACGCTGTGTTAGTGGACTACAATCAATAAACAAAATGTAGCAAGAGAATAAAATCAAGTTGCACTAAATCAAATTGGTGCCAGGTTTCTCTTGTCTATTTAACAGACATGATTGCTTTTCTCCAGTGAAATTTTCTCTGGAGGTTGAGTTTCTATTAGTGAGTCTTCTAGAAATTCTTTTATATATGTAGTTTTCAGAGGAATATATGCAGTCCTTTTCTATGTGTGTTTCTCTATCCAGTCAGACAGATGTTGCAGGGTAGCTCTCATTTTCTTGCCCTTGGAAGCTTGATCTCAGGAATTCAAGAAACAAATGCTCCTGCAGTCTGTTCCTTGTTGGGTGACTGAAACTACCAGCTAGGTCATAATTGCTCAGTTTTTCTTTTGACCCCAGTAAAAAAAAATGGAGACTGTCATGAAACAAAAGGATGCAAGAGCAAAAGGAATGACCATGCTTGAAATAATTCTCGCATACTCCCCCTTTTAAAGACTCTGTTGTATATTTTTGGCAGAGGACTATCCTATATATTGAGATAAATTTCCATGCCTTTGTATCTGCTTTATTTCAAACCTTTGCATGTTTGTATTTGTAAGAAAGCAGAGTTTAGGTTAAGGGTTGCTTTTCTTTTTCATCTTCTGACACTTTTTTTTTTTTTTTTTTTTAAACTTGGCTTGATTTTACTTTTAAGGTTTTTTTTTTTCCTTCAATTTTCTGCTGTTTATATATTAACTGGATTATTTGCTACTATGAGAATTTCAAAATATTAATTGGTTGTGTTGGTTTGTTTTTATGTTCTGTTGTGAAGAAAAATTTACACTTAAATCTTTGATGTTTATCCATCTTCCACCAAATGTGCTATGCAAGTTATAGGCAATACATAGATCACTGCATACATAGTGTGTCCATTTTTACTGTAACCCTATCTGGGATTCCTGATAAGAACAGGACATACTCAGACATCCAATGACTTGTTATATATGTATGTATATATATATATATATATATATATATATATATATATATATATAAAGGTCACCAAACTTCTGAAAAAAATAAGAAAAATTTACAAGGACAAGAGAGCAGTTTTAAGTCATAAGTACTCTTTTTTTTTTTTTTTTAAAGAAAAAAGTCTTTATTTACTTGGCACAGGGTCTATCTATGCAGCTCAGACTTGTTACCTGGTTTCATTGGCTGGCATGGCATGAGGTACCAGGAATTTAATGCAGGTCCTTGGGCTTGCCAGGCAGGCGCTTAGACCACTGAGCTATCTTTACAGCCAGATGTTTTGTTTTGCAAAATAATCTCTAGTTCTGCTTAAGGATAAAGCATACATACACAGACACACACACACACACACACACACACACACACACACACGGACACACATGTCCCTTTAACACAAAGAGTACTATTTTGGTAATAGTGGATGCATAGTTTTGGTAATCTAAATTGTCTCTTCTTTCAGATATCATTTTCCTTCAGGGAACTGAAGTTATATTTAAGGTTGCATTGAGCCTTCTAAGCAGCCAAGAGACACTCATCATGCAGTGTGACAGCTTTGAGAACATTGTTGAATTCTTAAAAAGCAGGCTACCTGATATGAACACTTCAGAAATGGAAAAAATTATTACCCAGGTATGATTTAAATAATAATAAAAAATACAAGGTTATAGCAGTTCGTCTGCTGCTTCCATGTTGAATGCTTTAGCACTGAAATGTAGTTTTGTTTGACATGTATGGTTGTCTTCAAGATTTTTTGCTGTTTACATTGCTCAGATTTATTTAGAAATAAAATATTATGAAACTTACACACTGGGATATTGTCTATGCAGCTATGTGCAGGAAATATGGGTTAGTGTTACAGAATGAGTCGTCTGGGAATCTTTTCAACTTAGGCCAGTGCTGAGATTAAAGACCTTACAGAATCAGGAGGATCTAAGAATAAGATGAGGTCTGTTTTGTAATATCATGGAGCTGTAAAGTATACAAGGAGGCTACATGATGAGAGAAAACAGGCTCTGGAATTAGAAAATATTGGTCTGTGTAGTCTTCTAGCCTGTTTTCATTAAAATGTACTGATGGGCCTTGTGGTGTCAGTAACTCTTTTTTATTGTGTGGCATGCACTTGCCAGACTGCACTAGAGAACAGTATTGTTTATCAGCTGCAAAATAAGACAAGAAGGTTCCAAGAAGTTTGTGAAACTCACATCAGGAGCCTGGGCCTGCTCTGATGATTCCATGGGACCATTTACAGAGGTGGAAATGTTGGGGGAGTGAATCCAAATGCCTGGGTGCCCCGGAAGTAGAACCAGGGGACGCTGCTCCCCATGCCAAAGGGGCAAGTAGAAGCTACACAGGGGTGGTTAAAGTATACCATGAATTATTTTAGTAAAAGACATATTGCCATTACTTCTTCTCATAATTCTTCCTCTTGGTTCAAATATGCTTATTCCACTTCATATGGTCTAATTAATACTAGAATATAAGCTCTCATTATATTATCATATATAACATTATCTTTCCATTATGTGAAATCTAAATGACAAACAGATGATTCTGTCAAATCTGTCAGTAGTTTTATGTACAAAGACATTCTGATAAGAATAGCTACTATACTTGTCTTAGCCAAAAGCGTGAGTAGCGGTATATTAAGATATTCCATAAGCAACAGAGTGTAGCTTTTAGCTACATGTTTGCTTGTTTATTCCTCAATAAAACCCTTTTCTGACTGATAAGCTGTTGAAAATTGTAGTCTCAGAAGCTGAGATCAGATGTTACTTGTCTCCAAAATTAATGAAGGGATTGCCTGGTTTTACAGAGTATGACTAAAATTAATGGATATAATTTATAGTCAGGTATTTTTGGACCTGATATTAGAGAGAGTTGCCTGGCAATTGGGGTTAATTAACTGTGGAATGAAGTGTTGATATTGAAAGAGACCTTGACGAGTTTTCTTTATGGACACTAAAAAAAGGCAAAGAGCAGAAAACCCCAAAGAGGAAAATAAAGGTAGCTGCAGACCAAGCATCCAGGATGTTCTTTGCAATGGCCTACTACACAGATTTCTGCTCATAGAAACACATAAATATGTGTATGTAGAGTTTTATATAAATGAAAACATACTGTAAATCCTGATGCGTGACTTGATTTTTAATTGTAATATATGTAAAGTGCTGGACTTTTTTCATGCTTATGAAAACAAAGCCATAGCCCCACCATCATCTACTGTAGTGGGAGTTAGAAACAGGACCTTTACTCTGAGCTACACCCTAGCCTTCCTGCCTCAGCCTACAGAGGACTACTGGTGTTTGTGTATCATTTTTAATGGGTATGTAATAGTGCATCATATCTGTACCTGCTAGTCAAGGAAAACAGGATGTTATGTCAGAGGATGACTAGTCAGTCTAGAGATTCCTTTATTAAAGTTGTAATATTGGAGTTTCTGTAGTAAGTTCTGAGTCTTTTCTCTTTTTTTTTGATGGTTTCTTTATTCTCCAGAGTATGAGCAGCAGACCTCTGCTTGGGTCACACCACTGCCTCACTCTACTCCACAGCATGTCTAGACTAGGAAGGGGGTGCCTGTCCTCTAATTTCTTTCTTTCTTTCTTTCTTTCTTTCTTTCTTTCTTTCTTTCTTTCTTTCTTTCTTTCTTTCTTTCTTTCTTTCTTATTTATTTATTTTTACTTCAATAAGAAATAACAATGAGACAGTTTCAAAACACATTAGTTGTACAGCCACAATAATTAATGTAATGCATATTGTTGTCCTCATAGTAGTTATTCAGAGTATAGGATGCAGACATGATAATTTTACTAGTCACTGTTGATACAAAAATTTCTTCTCATTGAACTAAGAAAGTAGTTGCATAAATAATCCAATGTTCCATAATCACAATGGGTTATTGGCAAAACTGACAATGATGGAAGCTGATGACTTGAGCCTTTTACAGCTCAACATACTAATTTAGCTTTACTTTATTATTATTATTATTATTATTATTATTATTATTATTATTATTTAGCTTTACTTTTTATGCCTCATGGTTAAACTTTTCTGCTGGGTGGTTAAGGGCACGCTAAAAGCAAAACCTGTATAACAAAACATGTAACGTTTTTTTAAAGAATTTTTTATTTTATTTATTTCTTGTTTTAGAACCTTTATTTGTTTATTCACTCATTTTTATGGCCGGCTCAGCCCGCACCCAGGGCGGGACTGGTGCAGCATGTGGTGCCAGGGATCAAACTGGGGTCCTTGAAGCTGCCCAAGCTTTCCCAAGCAAGAGCTTTAGACCACTGAGCCATTCCGCCGGGCCCCACATGTAACTTTTGTATCTTACAAGGTCAGCTGAATCCCCTCAGGATTGACCTTGAAACCAGGTACAGTGCTTTGTAGATCTGTTGTCAGTGTCAGCAGTCTGGATGAGCCACGGCCATTGCTTGACCAGTTTGTTCTCTGTGAAAGCCTGAGAGATTATTTTCTCTCTAGATGACTCTTCTTTGGCACACTATACATCGTTGATCCCTTTCCTCTGTTGCCCCATATTCTCCTTGATCAGAAAATTTGAGACAGCACTGAGTTATAGGTTGTTACAATGCAGGTTCTCTTATATCCTGAGTCCTCACTGACCTTGAAGGGCTAGGGCCAAAATATTGGTTATCCTTGTAGCCCTTTTCTTTGAATTTTTGGTTTGCAAACTTAAGTTCTTGACTCTCCAGAAGAGAAACTTAGTGATACTATTACTCTTGAGCTTAACATCCCTATCTTTCTGAATATCAAATATAGACTTAACACTATCCTCTAATTACTAAACAAACTTCTTCGTTTTTCATAATAAGATAGGTGAGTGAGGGCAGCCCAATTAAACCATACAGCTGAGAGAGCAATTTTGTGGATTCTCTATGTGGTTAAATGTATGAAGGATTCCCAAGTCGTTTATATGGAAGAGCAAGTGCTGAAACTGTTGAGATCTTTTTGCTCCATTGATAAATAAATGAGAAATGTTTTTTGGTCTCTGTATCATACAAATAACCCTGTGCAGCTTTGCTTGCTGGCCAGCAGCAGCTGCCTCTAACGTAGATAATAATTGGTCGATATGTAATGTTTTTATTTTGGTTGCAAAGCATTCTTGGAATTTAATTTCTTTTTCTGCTTTGGTTTTGCGATGAGAATGTCTCAGTTGGGTACCGATAGTCTGTGATCTAATTGTTCTTGTATTGAGAGTATATCTGTTTATTTTTGGTGTATATACCTTAATATTCTTTACTAATAACTATTTGGAAATAGGTGGGAGGCCCGCAGAATATTGTTTTGTGCACAGTGTACACACAGAAATGCAGGGACCGAAGCCCAGACTGACCTCAGCTGTTTCTTTGGCAGGTTTTTGAGATGGATATCTCCAAACAGTTACATGCCTATGAGGTGGAATACCACGTGCTGCAGGATGAGCTCCAGGAGTCGCCCTATGCCTGTGAGGATAACGAGCCTCTGGAGAAGCTGGAGAGGGCCAATAGCCAGCTGAAAAGACAGAACATGGACCTCTTAGAAAAGCTACAGGTAAAGAGCCAAAGAAGTAGTCCCCAAGAATAGCCCTGCACTTCTTCTACTTCATCTTGTTAGCTCTGGTTCAAAAAAAAATTTTTTATCAGTTTTTTCTATTCAAAATAGAGCCAATATAATTGCCTTTTTTTTTTTTTTTACGTTGATGTATTCTCTCTTATTACTTGGATATTTGAAGGACAATTAAGGTAGCATCTCCTTGTTAGGGAAGGAGTTTGTACCTGCTTTATATTAATGATTGTTCTTAGTTCTTACTGAGGTTTCAGGGGTACTTTGGTGTGGCCATCAAGTTCCTCCAGGACCCTTTGATGCTCAACAGAACAGACAGGACTGCAAGTATGTGTTTGGAGAACCTGTACCTCCGGGCAGAGGGCTCAGCATTGGCAGGCTGTGTCAGGAATCTCTGGTTTCTTTTTCAGCAAGGGTCACCCCAGAGGGTGTGGCGCGAGCACCCCAGCATGTGGGGTGATGATTCAGCCCTGCAGTATTGCTCTTAATCAGTGAAAGGAGGTGAATTATGTTAGTGATGATAGTTATATTTCTGAAGGACCTAATGGTCTGGTAGATTCTTACATACACATCTCATAATATTTTCTTAAATAATTTGATATAATTACTTAATATATGTGAGGCCTGGCTGCTACTATAATAAACAACCAGACGCTTGAAAGTTTTGATTTGGGGGATTGTTTTTGTTCCCTTGCCTGACAGATGGCACATGCTAAGATCCAGGCCCTAGAATCAAACCTGGAAAATCTTCTGACCAGAGAGACCAAAATGAAGACTTTAATCCGGACCCTGGAACAGGAGAAAGTGGCGTACCAAAAGACAGTGGAGCAAATCCGGAAGCTCCTGCCAGCCGATGCCCTGACCAACTGTGAAGTGCTGCTGAAGGAACTAAACAGCAACCCCAACAACAGAGCCAAGATAGGACAGAAGCCATAATTCAAGACATGCAGTTGGGGCAGAGGTGCTCCTGAGAACCCCAGCAAGGAAGGGCCAGTGTCCTCCTGGCCCTGGAAGGACACCCATGGTGGAGGAACCACCTACTTCCTGGGCTGAGCCAAGCCAGCAGGCAGCGCCGCTCTCATGAGAGCATGCCAGTCCTAAGCCATTGTACAGATACAGACTGGTTTTTCTTGTTGCTGACTGTGTATATATATATATAAAGGAGTCAAAAAGGGTTCTGGCTTTCAAATAAAATGAGTAGACATATATTTAGAGAGCAATTATTTTTAAGTCTGAACTTCATGAAATCCACACCCAAGAAGTTCAAATGGAATTCTCCTTGGGTACATGTAAAATCTTTTTGTCTTTGTAGGGAAATAAAACTAGAGCATCTTTGTAAATTGAGATATACTTGAAAACAAAATGAATGTATTTTTTTCTCCAAAGAGCAGCATGTTTCATGCAGGGGTGGAAAGTTGCAACCATTTCAGCTACTTTCTGTGTCTGTCTTCGGTTCTGCTGACATTGTCTATATGAGGAAAATGGTTGCTAGTCCTGCACCTGTGTTTTTTTTTTTTTTTTTAAGAAGGTGAGGGATTTTTTCCCCTCCCTGCTTTGTGCCAATCAGCCTGTTGCATCTTCATGCATTTGAGTCTAATTAAGCTTTACATTAGAATTACATCAGGAGAAAGCAAGACATTGTGGAAGAGTCTGTCCAGCTCAAGGTAAAGAAAGAGAACAGGGTTGTTAATTTCATAGCAGATTAGACCAGCATTGCCTGAAAATAGCAGGCCTCAAAAATATAAGGCCAGTGTTGACAAGCCTGGCTCTCAGTAATACAAACAGCCTTCTGTGCCATGCATGCCAGAGGTTTGCCACCACTGATTTAGGACTGAAATTTTTCAGATTAGTTCTCTGCCTGTTTATATAAATGACCTGCACAGTGGTGAGCAGCAGTTACCAAGTGACGGGGTTTAGCCATAAACTTGCTTCTCTTTCCCATCAATTTAGGATGATGGAATACTATTATGGTGATTCGTGTTGAAATCCTTTCCCTCCTTTGGCCACTGGAGAGACACTAGTGAGCATTTAATCATTTTATCCTTTCATTTGAAAATCTAGAACTGTGAACTGTTTAGGAACAAACCATTGAAATCTATTGGGATGAAAGAGTAAAGTTGTATCAGCTCTGTGATAAGCCTGCAGTTCTGCGTGTGGGCTCCCAACGCTGCCACCTACACAGAGCTTAGTAGGGGATATTCAAGCATGCTGGCTATAGGGAAGGACGGCCACTTTCAAAGAACACATGCAATCGTCCATTTCCTAGGTGATTTTACAATAGTGCCTCTGAACACTGATGTAGCATTTTTGCCTTTCCTACCAGTATTTATCCTCACTGGTTTTTTGTAGTCTTTGTATTTCCACAGATGGGTTATTTGGGATGATTTTCTTCAAAAAGAATTTGTTATGTATAAGCTGAAACTTATGATAGAGGTCAAGAGTAGAGGTTTCAGGAAGTTTTGATGAACAGATGAAAAAATATCTGGAACCCTTTTAGTGTGTAATGTATGTAATGACATTACAGATCAGCATGTCCTTAAATCCAGGCTTTTTCATAAGTGACAATAAAAATGTTACTAATAAGTATACTTACTGTACCTTACAGGTTCTAGAGAATGTTGGCTCAAGGTGTCCCATTTAACTGAGGGCCACTAAGTGATCTGTTGTTTGGGTTCTCTAGAATTTTCCTTATTTGTAGGAGTTCTTTTTTTTTTTTTTTTTTTAAACAAGGATATTACAGATATGTTTTCCTGTAAAGTGATGAAAATTGCCTTATGGATGTGATATGCAGTTGGGGAAGGAAATCTTTTCTGTTACTCAGCCTAAAGTAAACTTTATTCTAGAAGTTTAGTCAAGATTATGAGTTGTATTATGGTATTCATAGATGACATGCATACAGCATTTTCTTTTGAAAATGATCTTTTCATTCATGATTTTTAAAGAACGGTGTACCAGTTATACTCCATGCATTTTACACCTTCACCAGGTTAATGTAATGTCATTTCCAATAAATACATTATTGCAGCTTCCTTGACTCATTGATTTAATTTTGTTACTGTATGGCAGAGAAGAAGCTCTTATCTAGAGATCTTTAAAGAAAACTTACATGGGTTGGATTGCTGCCTCTTAAAATTGAGGTACTGATAATTCTTCCTCATAGACTCTAGAACAACAAAGACAATTTAAGAAATAATCATAAAAGTGAATGGTTACCAGTTTTCAACTACTTTTTCAATCCTTTTGCTCAGGGATAGACAGAAAAAGCAACCACACTGACAGATCTACATTCTGCTCCTTTTATTTTCTGTGTTTGTCTGTAGATAGCAGGAAAGAGACAGCAGATAAAAGAAACCCACTGTCTTAGTTACTTTTAACTTGTTGCTGGGACAAATACCTGACACTCAAAATAAAGGAAGGGAAGGTTTATTTAGCCCACAGTTATTGGAGGTTTCAGTCCATACTCGGCTGGCTCCAAGGCAGAGAGGCACATGGCAGAGAGCAGCAGTTCAAGGCCGAGGAATAGCTACAATGGTGACAGAGGCAACGGAACAACCAGGGGAGCAGTGAGCAACAGCGCGTGTCTCTCTATGTTATGTTCAGGCTCTCCCCTTCAGGCTATCCGCCTTAGGCTACACCCATAATCCCAGAAGTACTCAGACCCATAATCCCATCAGTACTAAAACACAATCCCAGGGATCATGAGGCAAGTCTCAAACTCTAAAAAGTCCTCACCCCATGATTGCATGAGACTTTGGGGGGACAACTAGACATAAACTGTAACACCCACAAATATTTCCAATTGGGTTTATTCCCAAATAAGTAAGCATACATGTTTATGGATGTGATACTAATATATTTACATGAAAATATATCTTCTAGAACAGCATTTCTCAACCTGAGGGTCACAACCACGGCAGGGATCGAATGACCAAAGCACAGGGGTCGTCTAAAGCCATCGGAAATCATAACTGTAGCAAAATTACAGTTCTGAAGTAGCCACCAAAATTATTTTTTAGTTTGGGGTCACTGCAACATGAGGAACTGTATTGTGGGGTCACAGCATTAGAAGGGTTGAGAACCACTGTTCTAGAACATTCTTAAAGATGTTTATAAATGGAGGCCTGTGGCTTAGCTCAGTTGTTTAAACACCTGGTGGGGCAAAAATCATCAGAAGCAGGGGACTGGGGTTTGATCCCCAGCTCCACATGCCTTACCAGACCTGCACTTAAGGCAGCCAAAAAAAAAAAGGGAAAAAAGAAAAATGCTTCTCAACTTTTTGGGGTCCTGTGCCTTAACTCAGTTGTTTAAGCTCCTGCTTGGGCAAATATCTTCAGGTGCAGGGGATCAGTGTTCGATCCCTAGCTCCACATGCCTTACCACAACCACATTTGAGGCAGCCTGAGCCAGCCACGCCTCCCCCTCAAAAAAAAAAAAAAAAAAAAAAAAAAAAGAAAATCCTCAAAAACAGTATGGCTTCCTGCTCAATTTAGACTAAATTTGTTGTTTGCTTGTACAGTGAGAATTGAACCCAGGGCTTTACACATGCTAGGAAAGCTCTTTGCCATTGGGTTTTTTTTTTTTTTTTTAGACAAGATCTTTCTAAATTACCAGGTTGTCTCAAATTTGTGCTCCTCATTCAGTTTTCTAAGTAACTGGAATGATAGGTGTGCATTAGAACTAAAACTTTTAACTATCTTGCCCTACATGTAGTAGTTAAAACATTTTGAAAAGGAAGTGGCATAGGCTTATACTATAGTCCTTTTAATATCTTTGGCAACCTAACTCTTTTATTAATATTTTTTCCACAGCACTAGATTAGGAATAGGAACTCTGTCATCTGATGATAGCATGAAGTATTTTGCCTTCTATTGTAAAGTGATACTCTGATTATCTGAGATATGAAACATAGCCCTGGATTTGTGGTGTGGCACTTTAGATCTGAGTTTTTATTTCTTCATTCATATTTCTTCATTCAGTAAATAGTTTTTTTTTTGTTTTCTTCCCCATGGGACTAGGGTTCAAACTCACAACCTTGCAATTGCCAGACAGGCACTTGTGCTACGGAGCCATCTCCCAGGCCCAGGTTTTTGAGAACATTTCAAGCTAGATCCCTAGAATTCTAAGGTAGAGCAGATCTAGTCCTTGTCTTCATGGAGTTGTGGCCTACATAATAGGAGAGGCATAGTTAGAAAACAGTTTATACTGTAACAGATGGGCAAATAATATCACGTAATAACATGGACAAGTGTTATTACACTCAGCCTCAGCAGGCGACGTGCCAGAGGAAGTGTGACAGACGTTCTGGGGAAGAGATGCTGGACTAGAGTCTGAAAGAAGCAGCAGAAGGAGATCTCATTGCTTAAGGCAGCAGATAAACAAGAAAAGATGGTCAGTGAATCAACTCATTGCCTAACCCTGAAGTCTAGTTTGTCTAGTGGGGAAGGGCACATGGGCTGTAGTGGATGATGAGTGTTCAGACAGACAAGCACTCAAGCATCAAAGGCCTCTGCAGATCCTGTGGAGTCTGGGCTCTTCTGAACGCAAGTACACTTGCCCCAGTCCACTTGGTAGATTTGGACAAGAAGTGAAGAGTGGGAGAGTATAATTTGGTAAATGCAGTGAACATCCAATTGCATTGAGTAAAAACTTGGCCTAGGATAGTGGCCTTTGGGAGAGAATGTACCTTGACTTCTTGCTCTCTAATGTGGTCAGGCACTAAGACCTGCTGGTTTTGTCTGTGCAGTACGTATCCATTTTCTCTAGCCCTCATGCAGCTGCCTTAGTGTGTTAAGCTGAGATCATTTCTCACTACTAGTGGAAAACTCATAAGCCACAGACAGGGAAGCCATTTGTGTCTTGTTTTGCTGAGTAAGCAATACAAGCATAGAAGGTAGGGTTGGATGGCTCAGAGAGGGGAAAAAGATCCAGACCTGAGAGGGGAATAGTTGGAAGCGTGAGTAGAAAACAAACCATGTTACGGCTCGTGTCTGAAGGTCCTCTCAAAGCCTCATGCTTTTTCAGAGGTGCCTGGGTCTAGGGTATGTGATACTGGGATCGACTGCTTGTGCAGTGCAAGAATCAGGGACACTAAGATTAAGGGTGTGTGTACGCCTTGCCCCTCAGTTGCCTGGATAAGACAAAGGGGGCAATAAAACACTGCTAAGGCCCCTTGTTTTACTGCCTTCTGCCCGCCATCAACCATTTCTCCTCCGTGATGCCTCTCTACCATGCCACCCTGCCTCAGAGCGACTCGATTAGGGCCTGAAACCTCTATAGACTGAACTAAAGAAACCTTTCCTCCTTTAACACTGGGTATAAGGTATTTTGTCTCGTGACTAAGAGTCATATTAAATGGGGGCTCTCAGGGGAAACACTATGTGCTGTATGAACCATGCTCTCTCCAGGCTGCCCAGGACATTCAATCCAGTGTCAGGACCTTGGTACTCCATGTGGTGGAGCCAGATCTTCTTTGATGGAAGTCCTGTTTCAAGGAGAGGATGGTAACAAGTGATGTGTTCAAGGGCACTGTCAGGTAGGGATTACCTGGGCTATTTCTTGCCATGACAGTGCTTCATTTCAGTAAAGGAACCTTCCTCAAATGTAAATCTCACCCAGTTGGTCCAGCCTTATCCTTGGCACCAGCCCCCATGGATAATGATCATCCCCTTCCTAAGATGCCACCCTGACACTTTGCACAGGCCGCTTGCTCTGCTGAGAAGCTGGATTATACCCTCTTCATGCATATACTGAGCTTACTCTGCAGGGCACCCTTGGGTCTCTTGGTGGCACAAGGAGGGTGTCAAGGTGTTGGCAGTTGGCACAGGGAGAGACACTGCTGATACTTAGAGATCTTAATTTATCCAGGTGAAGTTCGGCATATTACAAAACTAGCCTCATTGTTACCCTGTGAGAACAAAATGTTAATGGATTTTGGTAATTTGAGAGATAGGTGTAATATTATTTAGCATTTTACATTTTTCTCAATGGTCCCATATGGGCCAAACACTTTGCAAGATGTTGTTCATATAGATTAGCACTTTGTGCATTGTGAAAGCACACTAGTGTTTTGCACTTTATCATAGATATGTGTGTGATATATAGTATGTATAATTTAAATCATCTACAATATACTGTAGTATATATCATATTGAATACATTATAGTACATGATATATAAATGTAATTACATTCAGTCACCCAGAAACATTGTCTACATAGAGTATGTTGTGGATGGTGCTCTCTGGAGGTTTTTTTTTTTTTTTTTTTTTGTGGTGCTAGGGATTGAATTCAGGACCTTGTGCTTCCCAGGAAAGTTCTTTTGTAGCAACTAATAAACTGTATTACACACAATGTAGTATACACACACACATCCTGAGAACTGAGGCCAGGCTTATCCTACAATTTATGGTCAATATGAAATAATTTTATTCTGTCTTTGAAATAATTCCAAAACTTTTTTGTCTGAAAAAATTATTTTATTGTTCATTACAGGAAATTCTGCAAAGACACTTTCAAACTTTTTTTTTTTAAATGTATTTAGGATAGGGTCTACAAGGTCTATAGGATCTCCCTGTGCAGATCGGACTCATAATGATAGTTCTGTTTGCAGCCTCCCAAGCACTGGGAGTACAGGCGTGCACCACTATGCCCAGTCTCAATCGCTGTCTCAGCACATTGTGCAGGTGTGTCCTGCACAGCATTCCGGGGATTGAAACCTGGTCGCTACACTCTGCCTAAGCAGGTGCTTTAGTCTGCTCAGCTATCTGGCCAGCCCATACTCTTAAACTTCTTGATAGATAATATTTATTCCCAAGACTCTTCAAACTGTTTAATTGCTCTTAAAAACAACCTTAAACTATTATACTATGTTCATTACCTAGTCTTAATACGTGGCATCTAGAACTATACACCGTAAGCCAAACGGGCTTCTTGGATACAAAAATGCAGCTCTATGAGCTGACATTTTCTCTTAGCACAGTAGGCAATAAACAGCTCTGTCCTAACAAGTTTTATTAGTGACATTTTGAAGCCACCCAGCTTTCAGTAATAGTATCCATTCTCTATATTTTATAACATGCATGCTTTTAGTTTTTTGCTTCTTTATTATCTAATTTCTGTTTTCTCATTTCCTTATGTTCTCTCACTCAGATTTCTCAGCAATTCACATTATTTTTTATCGTAATTAGTAGGCCCTTGATATGGAATTGATGTTGAACCTCCTAGATACTAGTAGTATAGTGTAGAAAAAAATTTAAATTGCCAACAATGTAATGCACAAAAAATGGGTTTAAACTAAATATTTCATTTATAACTATCTGGTAGGTCAGGGACATTAAGACTTCTGCACTAAAATGAAGTAAACAGAAAATCTCATAAATAAGAGAAAGAGAGTTTTTTTTTGAAATGAGGCCAACAATCTTCATTATCATCTCTGAGTTCATTTTAAGTGGAATACCTTCTGGATCTGAAAGCCTAGACTGTGATCTAATTGGATGTATTTGCATAGTTAAAGAAAGGTGGGGTTACTCCAAAAAAGGATTGGCTAGTCTTAGCTAAGAGAAAGAAAATGCAGCAGGTTTTGGCAGGTCCAACTGGTGGGAACCTGTCCAAGACCCTTGGCAAGGCCATCTTTATTGTTAAAAGGGATCCAGGGAATGCTGGTTGTTAGGGTCCAGGTGTTCGGGCCCTTTTGACAAGTGTGTTCCCATTGTGAGACTGATGTGTCATGCTGGAAAGCTGCCCAAAAGATCCAAAGCTTTGTGTCCGCCTTGTTTAAAGTCTGTGTTCTCAAGGCATCCTTCTACTTATATTTTAGCTTCGTTTTTTGTCATACGCAAATGAAAGAGTAGCTATGCAAATGGAAATATTCAAGTTCCTGCCACGGTTCTGTTATATATATATATATGTAATATATATATATTATATATATATGTGTGTGTATATATATATATATATATATATATATAAATTAAAAACAGGATTCCAAACTTTTAAATTGTAGAATATACGCAACATAAAAGTTTGCATCCTAACCATTTGAAGCATACAGTTCAGTGCATTAACTACCTTGATAGTGGTGTTAACCATCAGTGGCACCCACCACCCACACAATGCTGTCCATCTTCTGGAACTGAAGCTCTGCACCTATTAAACAATAACCCTCCTGCCTCCCTGCCCCTGCCTTAGGTCCTGGTAATCTGCTCGACTTCTTTCTATGTACATTTTCTTACTGGGTGTAAGAGAAACATACAGTACTTTGTGTGTGTGTGTGTGTGTGTGTGTGTGTGTGTGTGTATCCAATTTGTCCTTGAAATAGCATAATGCTTTCAAGGTTCACCCATAGCAAGAGGTGTCAGAATTTCTTTCCTTTTTAAAGTAGAATACTATTTTACTATGTTCACATATACCATATTTTGTTTTTTAATTCTGCGGTAGATAGATACTTGTGTTCCTTCTACCTTTGAAGGCTGTAAACATGGCTGTATAGATACGACAGTCCTAGGAGCTAGGTTTTTATGAGTCCACCTGTGAGCATGAACCTGTGGCTTATGTTCTCATGGAATAAAATTGCTGAACCTTTAAGACCCCAAAAGGGTTGCACCAAGGAGAGTGACATTTTCTTGGTGAGTTGTTATTATCATCACTATATGGCATTACATGGCAAGAGCCTTGGGGTGTGGAAGTCTGATGTGGGGCAAATTGGTCTTCTCAATAATGCTGCTAGGCAAACACAGGAGAAGAATATTGTTTTTTCTAAGAGATATGCAAATGTTGCTAATAGTTAAATTTTCTTTTGTGAAGTAGAATTCTTATTGGGCTGAACTTTTTTCCCTTCTCAAAGAGTTCATTTGCAAATATGACTCCATAAAATTATTCACTCTATAAAGTTGTTAAATTTTCTGGAGCATATTATTTAGAAATAATCATTGCAATTGGAGAAGATCTTATGCTCTCTACATATGTATGTCTCAGAAATAAGATATTTCAGAACATTTTCTATGTTGGCTTTCACCAACTTGGGCATGTTCAGTTTTCCTTATACATCCACATTCTGTTTTGTCTAGCAAGTAATTACTCCATTCCAGTACTCTCTGGTCCTTAATTTAGCATCCCTATAGTAAATTAGGTAGTTAGGGGGAGAAACCACCATTCTCTGTTGAAGTCGATTAAAGCTTATGTAATTAGTGCACTCATTAGTATTTTAGTGAATGCACTTATGTGTAAAATCACAATGCAAAGCAAGGACGGTGGTATACTGACCTGAGTGAGTTAATATGCTTGATTTACTTTCCATTTTTCCTGAAGCTAAACCTATGATCAGCTTCATGTGCCATTGGGTGAAACATCTCAAATATTCAAAGAATCATTCACAGGAAACCTTTCACATGCTGTTTGTAAGGGTTATGAGATTTGATGCAAAGACAAGTTTGAGAAACCTACTTGCTTGCAATCGTATTTTTTTCCATTCTTTTGCTTTTTCCATGCTGAGCTAAGTGGTCAAAAGAGTTAACCACAAAGACCTCTGCCTTGAAGGCACTTGCCATCATTAGATAACACTTCCTGCGCAGAGGAGCTAGTGCTCTGTTGGAAGGACCAGGCCAAGGGACAAGAGCCAGGCCCTGATCCACTGTGCAGGTTAACTGCTCATGGGACTGGCCTCAAACATGATAAAAAAAAAAAAAAAAAAAAAAAAAAAAACATGATCAAGTTCTTATGCTCTTTTAGGCATTTTATTCAATTAGTTCATTTCTAGCCTGAGCTTATTTGTGTACATGGGAAGTCACAGGAAAGAGTGGGTCTCTCTTATTTTCATTTTTTATTACTACATGTTTGCAATACATAGTGATTACTTTGCTCATAGGGAGTTGGTACATTGTATATAGTAAATCTTACCTCGTTGGCTTCCCTCTTTCCCTCTTTCCTCCGTTTCCCCTTTTTCCTCCATCTCTATTTCCGCCTTCCCTTTTTTTAAAAGATAGATTTATCTTCCTAATTTCTGTTACTTATCTTTTATTTTTCTCTTTATTAGTTATCTTTTGGGTGTCTCATATAAGAGAAACCACATGATATTTAATATTTTGTCTGATTTGTTTCACTTATGATCTCATACATTCATTTTCCTACAAATGTTTCAAGCTCGGGGCACAGAGATAGCTCAGTGGCATAAGTTGTCTGCCTAGCAAGCTCAGGGTCTTGAGTCTGATCGCTGGTACAAAAAAAAAAAAAAAAGGCTCAAGTTTATCTTTTTTTAATAGAGCAATGTTCCACTGTATACAAGTACTACCAATTCCTTAACCTATTCTTTATCCATTTATCTGTTAGTAGACAAAGACTGCTTCCGAGACTTAGGTACTATGAATTGTGGTGCTAGAAACATGGATATGTATGTGCCATTGCATTTTTCATTGGTAGCTGTCTGAATAATTGGTAGTGTCTCAGAGACCTTGCTCCTATGTGTAACATGACAGACTCAGACACTGTGACTCCATGACATTACATACGTTCTGTGATAGTTATTTTTCCCAGCTCTGGATATATTATATGATGCACATGGAATGAGAATTATGGTTTTGCTTTTAGTCTGTGATAATCCACCTTCATGTCATATCTTGCCTTTGTTTTTAAAAATGCCATTTAATGAATGAGTCAAGTAAGTATACCATTCATTTTTCTCCATAAGTAATATAAACTGAAATAGTAGAGCTGCCCTGGTTTTCTTTTTGTCGCTGCTGTTATATTGCAGCGTGTCATTTTCCCCCCTTCCTTCTTGATGTTGGTACCTATGACTACACATTATTTATAGTCTTGCCTTGGCTGGAGTGTTGGCAAGGGAAGAATGGTAGCCACATTCCTTCTAATTTAACCAGTAGAGCCTTATGCCCTGGCTCTGACTAGAAATGATTATCACTGTAGGAGAGGAAACGGCACTGTGCTCTTTAGGTTTAGTGAATGGATGGAAGAGAAATGGAGTCCTGAAAGCACCCTAAATACATCTATTCTAGACGGAGCACAAATCATAGTTATTATCATGAGGTCATGTGTTTATGTTTGACTGAAAGAAACCTATGTGACTTTCCCAAGTTTGAGAGTTTGAATCTAGGAAGGGCTTCTAGGGCCCCTAGATGGAAAACTTGTGATGGAAAATAAGTTTAGCTTTACTTTGAGGAATGATATAGAGAAAGAAAGGACCATCAGATTAGAAGGAAGGATTTCTGAGATTAGAACTATGCCTGGCATGGTTTCCATCAGCTGGGTGAGTGACTTGGTGAGGGAGCTGGTGGAGCAAATCTGAACATTTTGGAACCCTACTATCTGATAAAACAACAAGGGAATATTAATAGAAAGTTCCAAGCCTTTTGCACTTGGAATGATCTAGAACTTCTAGGAAAAGGGATTTCTTTTTATTTGAAGAATAAAAGATGAAAGATGACTCACTGTGGATTTATAATTTCTGTTATAATTTAAGTGAGATGTTCTCAGCTCATTTTTAGGTGTGTGTGTGTGTGTGTTTTCTGATACATACTCCTCTTTGATGCTAAGCTCTAGTATCTCTTTTGATTTTGAGGCACTTACTCTGTCAGATTAACGTGAGCCTTGTGTAACCTAAGACCAGGGTCTATCACACTTAACCTGAGACATTATTTTATATTTTTAATTTTATCCATTAGGGCTCTAAATTAGAGGAATAATAACTAGGTGTGGGTATTAGAGGAATAATAACTAGGTGTGGGTAGTGATGTATCGCAAGCATGCCTCAAATTTGCATCATTTAATCCGCTTCAATGGATAGGACATTTACTGAATGTCTGGTTGTGCACTGCACCCACCAGGTGAGAGAACACAGGCGCACAGCCACATTTCAGTATGTTTCAGGCTTTCATTGCAGGTGAGTAAAACAAAACAAAACAAAACAGAACCACAAACCCACCAATTAGCTGCACTCAAGTCGCAGGTGGGAAGGCGATGGGGAAGCCAAGTGTCTCTGAGATAAGACTTGCACTAGGATAGGATCCCGAGGAAGGAGAGCCTTCGGTGGGCTAGGAGTGGGTGGGCGGGGCGTGTGATGTCAGAGGCCACGTCAGAGGCCACTGGCCAGGCTGTGGTGTTACTTGATGAGCTGTATATGTTAAAAAATGCTGTACATCTCGTATTTGGCTTCCCAAGTAGCGTGCTATCAAGGCAGATGTTAGTCCAATGTGATACTTATGCATTCCATGCGCTCTTCTCCAAATATAAACAAGTTACCGTCAGGGACGATGTACTGGGAAGCAAAGGTTAGAGCCCCTTGTTTGCATGAGATCCTCCCAAGATTCTCTGTCTAATTCTCTGTCAATGCTTTCATATTATTCCCTTTAAAGGGCCAACTAATTATGCGTAGTTCGGATCCCACCAAACTTCAATCTGTTTCTGGCTTCCATTTACTCAATTGTATGTCAATTGGTCCAATCAGGAGTCACAAACCAGAGTAATTTGAAAAAAAATATTTGAATAAATGACTTACTAAATGAAAAAGGGCCCTGAATTCGTGGGGACTGGTTTTTCAAGTTTCTTTAATGTATTTAGTACAGTGTCTACAGGGTCTCACTACACATTGGACTCATAATGATCCTTCTGTTTTTGGCCTCTCAAGCACTGGGAGAGTGCTCAGTCTCAGTGAGCCCTGGAGGCAGGGCTGGCACAGCATTCTGGGGATTGAACCCCAGTCCCTGTGCCTGCCTAAGCAGTCATTTTAATCTGCTGAGCTATCTGGCCAGCCCTTGGAGATTGGTTCTTGAGCATGTAAACAACTGTAGAGGATACAGGAATAGTAGGGGCAGAGGCTTAAAAAGAGACCTGAAGGGAGGAATAGGTGTGAACGGCTTGTCCGGCACTCGCAACCCTCACCCCAAACTGGAGCTCCAGACTATACTGGAGAAGGACTGCTGTGGCTTCTAGGGTGACGACATTTACTGAGGCTGAAATCCCTCGTAGGAGTCTCAGGGAAGTCATGCCTGTGCAGGGGTCAGGCCAGTGCCACTTCTCCAAGAAGCGGTCTAAGAGAATGCAGAGGCCTGGGTGGCGCTGTGTTCTGCCGGCCTGCTAGAGCCACAGAAGCCAGGTGCTAGGGCAGCAGTCTGCTGTGTCGTGTCTGGGTGCTGTGGAGGCTGCTGCAGAGGCTGTTGCAGTTGCAGACACCTACACAGAGGGCAACAGAGAGATGAGCAGAGGGCAAAATGGCTTGCTGCCACCTTGCACTGGCAAAGTCCAAGCTTTATCGTTTTGAGAGTGAGCAATACAGAAGCCAGCTTCCTCCCAGCGGGTCGGAGGGTCAATGGTAGATGCGGGTTATGGGGGCAAACACTGTGACGCACTGGCGACGGGCATGCAGTTTCTACACGGGTGTGCTAGTCATTATCTCAGGCAGTTCTCACAAGAGCAGTCTATTAAAACCGAGTGCTGGCCTTGAGGCGCTGCTTGCAGATCTGAGTGATTTCTGGATGTTCTGATAGAGCTGAGGTTTTGGATCTACGGTGAGGAAGACCA
>PVJA010003716.1:0-92416 GCA_004027025.1 Myocastor coypus | reverse complement strand
TGTAGCCCAGGCTGGTCTCAAACTCGCAGCGATCCTCCTGCCTCAGCCTCCCAAGTGCTGGGATTACAGGCGTGAGCCACCACGCCCGGCTCTTCTCTTCTCTTCTCTTCTCTTCTCTTCTCTTCTCTTCTCTTCTCTTCTCTTCTCTTCTCTTCTCTTCTCTTCTCTTCTCATTTCTGTTCTGTTCCGTTCCGTTCTGTTCTGTTCCATTCCGTTCTGCCCTCCTCAGCTAATCTAAGATAATCTCCCCATTTAAAGATCCTTACTTTAATAATCACATCTGATAAAATCCTCATTGCCATGCAAGATGACACATTCCCAGGTTCTGAAGCTGAGGGTGTGGAGATGTTTTGGGTGCGACATCGTTCTACCTACCACAGACACCTGTTGAGGATAGTTACTATTCAGAGATCCAAGGTCATAGCACAGGGCCCAGGCTATACTGTACTGTGTATTCATATAGCATGGAAGACAGGTGAACTCAGGATTGAAACTCACTCTTACAACTTGGCTTTGGATGTCTGAGGGATGACACAAGGCAAGCTCAACTCTTATCTCAAGCAAAGCATTGCCACAGTCCTACCACCAATCTAATCAACCCTGGGGAGAAAATTCCTTTAGTTCTCAGGGTCAGGTCTTATGACTTCCAGCTTGCGTTGAGGGACATGAGATTTCTGTGTAACCAAAGCCAGTCTCCAAGCTGTGATCCCAGAGATTTGGCAAGAGTCTCATTTTCACATTTCAACCTTATTTCCAGCCAGCAGCAGACACAAATCTGTGGTCTCAGGACTTTAGATGCTAATAAGGAAGAGGTCATTTCTAGATCGCTGATGTAAGGGCTGCTTATGGTGGAGAACTCCATAGGGTGACTTTAATCAGTGTAATGCTTATTAAAGTTTAAAGAATGTGATACTTCTGTTGTACCAGACTATTGAAGTCATCCCCCAAGTCCAATTAAGGCCATGCCCCAAGCTCAGTGAACTAATTGGGCATTTTCTGCGTTTATTGTTTTGTTGGTAGCATGTAGATATCTTCTGATGTGGCTTACTTGGCAAATGACGAGGCACAATCTTCTGCCAAAAGACTGTCAAAGAACAGACCTTAAGTAGTGCAGGGTGCAGAATGCACGCGCTGTACGTTGTTGACACCAGTGCTGTGGAGAGGGCTCCATTGCTTGGTGCTGAGACTTTTCCAGCTACCTTTTTCTGTGAAAACTGCTCTCAGGCACAACCATCTCCTTCTGTTTACATAAAGCAAATCAGAGGTGCAGACGAGTCTTTATACATGTGAGCAAAAGATGTAACAGCTTAGAAATATTGGCTGTAGTATTCTCTGCAACAGTGGCTGAAGTCCAGCTGTCATCGAAGCTTAGCCCTCCCTAGGATGCACAAGTTTCCATGAATGTCTGCTTGGAATGTGGAGTGAAATGGCTTCAATTGCCCACTTTCATGGAGGAGTGGAATACAGCTTAAAGGTTTCTCCCACCAATTCTTTTGCTGTTCCTTCCGTACACATGTTAAAGCAAACGCATCAAAGACCATACATAAAAATCATTATCACGAGCCTCTTGGTATTAAGTCTGTGAGCCCGTTTCAGGCCTTTAGTTCTCCAGGACATAAAAGTTACTCTGAGGCTTATTGACAGTAAGCATCAGCTATTTCCTATGGTGGCTTTCCCCCCTGCTCTATATTTCATATTTGGCTATGTTAATTTCTTGCTTTTGGCGGTAGATAACACTGTTTTCTAACTGTCTGGGCCCGTGAGCCTCTAGGCCTAGACAGTAGGATTCAGATACTTTGGAGAGATGGGGATTTGTTAGAGAGGGGTTCATTCTTTTGAGTTCTGTATTGTTCATTTTTTTTTTTCACTTCAGATCAGAAACATGTGCAGAATTTTACAGTGAAACGGTGTTTCAATCAGTGCTGTCAAAAAGAGTCCCAGACTCTTCGGAGACCTATTGCAAATGATGGGTTCCTGGAGACTCAACTCCAGAAAAGGAAGCTTTTCAGGATTACAGGCAAGTGCAAAGGTTCAAGAGAAACCCTTGTGGAGCATGTTGGCAATTGAATCTGCAGTGAGTGGGAAATAATACTTCTGAGTGGTGCTGGACCACCAAAGCATCGAAGATCTGTGTTCAGCGGGAGACGAGGACCCTCAGCAGTTGCTGGCTCTTTTGGATCAATTTACGATAAATCTGCCATGGATCATATAGTCCTAAAATAAGATTAAGCTTTCAAGGGGAAGACATTTGTATGGTGCTGTTTCACCTTTAGCCCCAATTTTCCAGTTTATGGCATCTGCACACTTCTCATGGAGCCGGTTCAGCTATTCAGTGGCTCTTCAGCTTCTCCCCCTTTCTTGCGGGATGAGGGGCTGGTGAGTGGGCTGTGCATAGGGCTTTGGGAGGATAGCACAGGACAGCCTTTATGCGACCTAAGGGGCCCTTCCGGTCTGCACAGCAGCTCTTATTCTCCATGGAGATGGGCCAAATGTTTGCATGTTCCCCAAATTTGCATGTGGGAACCCAGCCCCCAGTGGGATGCAAGTAGGAAGAAGGGCCTTTGAGAAGAGATTAAGTCACAAGGGTAGAATCTATCTGAGTGGCATAGTGTCCCCTGAAAAAGGGGGCAAGGGAGCTCTCACTGTTTATGTCATGCGATGATGGAAGAAGCAGGCAGCTTGCAATCCAGAAGGGGTGCTGACCAGGACTGGCTATGCCAACACCCTGATCTCTGTCTGATGTGCAGCTTCCAGAACTATGGGGTACAGGCTGCTGTTGTCTTCTACTCCACCCAGTCTGTGGTGCCTTGTGTCTTAGTTATTTTTTTACTCATTGCTGGGACAAATACCTGACACTCAAAATGAAGGAAGGAAAGGTTTATGTAGCTCACAGTTTGTGGAGGTTTCAGTCCATATCCGGCTGGCCCAAGGCTGAGTAGAACAGGGCAGAGAGAAGCGGGGCGTGGTGGCTCACGCCTGTAATCCCAGCACTTGGAGGCTGAGGCAGGAGGATTGGTGCGAGTTCGAGACCAGCCTGGGCTACAAAAGTGAGCGCAGGACCAGCCTCAACTGCATAGCGAGACCCTGTCTCAAAAACACACACACACACACACACACACAAAAAAAAAGAACAGGGCAGAGAGCATCCACTTCACAGCGGCGGAACAGCAACAATCGCAACAGAGGCAACAGAACAACCACGGAGCAGAGAGCAACAGCTCCAGCCTGTCTCTCTGTCTCTCTTTATATTCTTATCAGGCTCTCTGCCTTAGGATATCTGCCCTACACCACACCCACAGTCCCAGCCCTACTCAGACCAAAAAATCCCATCAGTACTAAAACACATAATCCCAGTGACTCATGAGTCAAATCTCAATCTATAGCAGTCCCCGCCCAATGGCTACATGAGGCTTTGGGGGGACAACTAGACATAAGCCATAACACCTTGTTACCAACCACTGAAGATGATAAGGGCAGTACATTACAAAGAAAGCCCACGTCATTGCAGCATGCGGCTAGACTATGAGGAGGAGCAGAACTCCATTCATTTAGTATGAGTTTTCCTCAGCAAGAACAAGCAGAATTCAGTACTTTGATTTACAATGGAATTTGCATATGCTTGCTTCATCAATAATTTATATTAGCCAACTAAAAGGAGATAGATGCTACAATTAAGGGGCCTTTCCACGGGCAGGAGTGACAGGTACTTGCTTCTTGCCTGAGTCACTGAGAAAAACCTGGGTTCTGTTCAGAATCAAATCAGACGGTAACTAGCAGTGAGGCTAAGAGGTTAGAGCAGAAAATGATTTCTGTGATGAAAGATGAAGCATTTGAGTCAAAGAGTGAGAGCAGGGGTAGAAAAGAAGCTAAGGAAAAGGAAAAGGAAGAAGCTTATTTGTTTATAGCGCTTTAAATAGACAGTCTGCTGAGTCATCTGTTACCTTACAAGAGCTTGCGAGAAGAGCTTCTAAGAAAAAGAATAAGCAAAACCAGTTGCTTCAGGAAACTCAGGGACCTGTACTGTAGGGTGAATGAAAAGTTTCTCATAGTCCATGCAAGGTACAATGCCTGCCACAGTGAGTGTGGGGCACCATGAGCAGCATTCACATAATTGAACTTTTCCTGTTAATGATTCAAGACTTAAGGGCTGGCGAGATAGCTCAGTGGACTAAGTGCCTGCTTAGGCAAGCATGGGGACCAGGGTTCAATCTCCAGCACTGCATGCTACACTGGCCCTGCCCCGGGGGACACTCAGCCAGTGACCAATCCGGGTGTGGTGGCATGTGCCTGTAATCTCAGCGCTAGGGAGGCTGAAAAGAGCAGGATCACTATGAGTCCAAGCTTCCTAGTGAGATCCTGTACCAAACACATTACAAAAAAAATGATTTAAGACTTAGAAAGCTATTTTAGTTCTGTCACAAGTCTAAGAGAATTTTTTTTTTTTGGCAACAATTTAAATTTCTTACTATATAATTTATATCAGTCACTCAACTGAAAGATGCCTTTTAGAATATAAGACCTAATTATATGCTAGAAATTGTGTTACAGGGTTCGTATAGTGATTAACATTTTAGACTATCGGAATACTTTATTGTCCTTTTAAACATACTTATATTAAACTGTTAGTACACCAACTATATGCATAATGATCTTTTACACCTATTATAAATAAACAATGTATTTATAAGCTGTGGAACATCATTTATTTTGAATTTATTCTCATAATACTTTTTTTTTTTTTTTTTGCAGAACCAGAGATTGAACTCAGACCTTTGCATTTGCCAGGCAAGCCCTTATTCTACTGAGCTATCGCCCCAGAATACTCTCATAATACTTTTAAAATTTGATATTACACTTATTTATGGTTTTAAGTTACTATAAATATTTTCTCAAGTCAATTACATTGGATTTGTAATAGACATTTTCACTAACTTCAAGAAATATGCAATCATCTTCACTCAAAATTATGCAATAATCTCGATAGAACACAATATTCATGTTGAGCATTGACCTAGGTATTCAGGGCACATAAATAAATAAGTAGTAGTTCTTTTGTTACCAAGTAGCTATGGTCTAATTATCTTAATGAGTGAAACTTTTAGGAATGAAATCTTGGCTGTGGAGATAGCTCGGTAGTCTAAGCACCTGCCTGGCAAGCACAAGGACTTTAGTTTGATTCCTGGTACCGCAGGCCTTGCTAGCTCTGAAATGAGGCCCTGAAACCAGATGCATATGTTTAATCCAAGTGCTGGGGAAGCCGAGTCAGGAGGATTACTATGAGTCTGAGCTCCCTGGTGAGACCCTGCATCAAATTTAAATAAAACTCTTTTTTATGGCATTATAAGCAGAATATACTTATTCTTTTTTTTTTTTTTTTTTTTTGTGGGACCAGGGTTCGAACTCACGACCTTGCACTTGCCCAGCAGGCACTTGTGCCTCGGAGCTATCTCCCCAGCCCCAAGCAGAATATACTTATTGGGGGAAATAAATATATTTCAGCCTTCTCATATTCTCAGGCTTCTGTCTGAGAGAGGGACAGAAGGGGGGCCTGATCAGGTTTTCCTAAGGGGGGAAAATTCTTTTTAAGGAAACCAATCAAATGAGGAGAAACACTGTGTTGGTTCATTCCGTATTGCTATAACAGAAAACCACAGACTGGGTAACATGTAAAGAATACAAACTTATTTTTCATAGCTGTGGAAGCTGGAAAGTCCAAGGCTCAAGGTTTACCTTTGCTGAGGATCTTGTTGATATGCTGCCCATAGCAGAGGCTAAGAGGAGTAAGGAGTCCCAGAGAGGCCAAACTTAATCATGAGTCACTCTCTTAATAACTAACCCACTCCTTGGACAACCACATTCATCCACCCACGAGGGCGGAGCTTTCACAACCAGATCTCCTCTTAAAGTTGCCACCTCTCAGCACTGTTATACAGGACAGCAGATTTCCAACTGGGAAAATAAAAGGAGAATTATGACAGAAGCGAGATGTAAAGAACTTTCTAGAATGCAGTGAGGAGATCGTTAAGAAGTATGTCTTATGCACAATGCCAGCTGCAACCTGGAGTGTGCCTTGGATACCATCTGGAGTGAGCAGATGACCAGACAATTACAATGTACGTAAAGTTTCAAAATATATATTAAGAAGTTATCTGATTCTTGTTTCATAAATGTTGCCCTTCAAGTTATATCTTCTTTTCTTCCTCTTTTGTTAATCAGGGGGCTCTGGCTCCTTCTCAACATTCAGCACCCCACAGGAACCCCCACTTTCCTCACCTTCCTCAGATGACTCAGAGCTGTCAGAGCTTGTGTTTCCTGAACCATAATTCTGAAGATCCCCCAATAAAGTTCTTTTACTCTTGCAGTTTCTGAGTTTGATTACTATAGCATATAAACCTTGGGGGGAGACCCTCAGGACATTGCAATTATCTATAGAATATGTTATCAAGCATCATGAAATAGAATGGATAGCCTTGAGTGATAAAATCTTTTTGAACACTAGATTTCTCTATAGGCTTATGTTGTAGAGTTAACAACAGCTGCAAACTCAGAGAAAGAGGAAGCATCTCGGATTGTTCCTTTACCTACATCTGAACCAATGATGCCCTCTTCAGTTCCCGAAGGCAATTCCTCTTCTAACTGCCTCCTCCACACAGCTCTCTGATGGGATCCAACAGGAGGCAGGCTCCCTCCTGTCCCTTTGTGTGATTAAATTTAGAGCAACATACACTGCAGCCAATATGCCAATAAAGTATTTTTCCTCTAATGCTAGAATGAGGGAATTTTGTGGCTATTTTAGAGGAGTGGTTGGCATTAGCAAGAAGATGGGAAATCTCAGGGAGCTGGGAAGTTACTATGGAAGCACAGCTTATCTGTGCAAGTCCAGCTCCCTGTGACTTGGACCTCAGTCCTTCAGGCAACTGGGCTGAGATACAGCTGGCAGCTGCTCTGCCCTTTCCACTGAACTCCTCTAGCGGAAGGCCCAGGGAAAGGCAGCCCAGGTGCCTGTGTGTGTGTGTGTGTGTGTGTTGGGGGGTGGGTCCTAGGGGACGCTCTGGGAGCTCCTGACTATCTTGGTCTTTATCACCTGCTTCTTCCATATTGCATAAGGTAGCTCCCAGATGCAAAGTTGCCCAGCCAACTTCACTGCTTTTCTTGTATAAGCCAAAGGCATACTCCCAACCCTTCACTGGTGTTTAGTTCAAACCATTTCCATCTATCTTTTGCGGGTCACATGAGTGTAATATGTGCTGGTGTTTGTGTACAGACAAAGCAATCATTTCTAACTTTTAAGGTCGACAAGAAGGTCAATAGTAACAGCGTTATTTGAACTCCATTTGGGTGCAGATCCATCACTAGGCCTGGCTTTGTGGCAGATGCAGATAAATAAGTCCTGCTCTTGTCCTGGAAATGTTAACATGCCAGCAAAGAAACTTAAGTTATGTACAGAGAATAAAGAAAAAAATTATGTGATAGAATATTATTCAGCAATAAAGAAAATGAGACTGTGTCATTTTCAGGGAAATGGGTAGAATTAGAGATTATCACGTTAAAAGAGAAAAGTTAGAATATTGTGTTTTCCCTAACTTGTAGTCTCTAAACAACAACAAAAACAACACAAAAAACAAAAGATGCAAAAATAGGAGGGATATTACTATTACACAGGAGGGAGAGAAAAAGAGAAGGTCATGGATTGGACATAATCGAAATATGTTGTATGCGAAAAGTAAAAAAAAAGTGGTGAAAAAATCATCAGACCATATTGACTTGCAAAAATTATGAAAGTGCTTTAAAATTATAACGAAAGAAAAAGAATGGCATTTGATTCATTGTGCACTAGCTGTAACGTCATATATTATTTTTCTGTACAAAAATCAAGACTTTGGGTAAAGTATAAGTGTGACATTTAAATGAATTTTATTGGGAAACTAAAGAACTTTGGAAAGATAAATGATAATAATAACAAACGTCTAGTAAACTTTAGTCTCCAAAACTGGCATCCTTAGCCTGAGGATTACACATGACCTTCAGAATATTTTAAATCTCTGATCTTATGTGTTTTTTTTTTTCTGTTCATTTGAAAATATGTATTTTTATAGGAGTAGAGATCACAGAGAAGGTAAATTATAAGTCAAGAAAAGGTAAAAAGCTATTGAAAAGTTGCTCTAAATATGTAGTCAAATCTTCTATCAAATCTTAAATTTCTCGATGAACATTTTGCTGTCAACTTGGAAAAGGGTCTGTTTGCATCCTCCCCGGATGAAGGGAGGGTGGCTGTGGGGAGATACGGGAAGTGAAGAGGAAACTGAAGAAAACCATCAAATCGTAAATATCTGGCAGGAACTTGGAGCTGTTCTGATTTTCCCATAATAATTAACCGGACATGCAGCTAATTATGGTGCAGAGCGACAGCATTAAGTTGTGAAGACAGATTTTTTAAGCTTAATTTTGTTTACAAAGATAATTTTTTTAAGGAACGTCTTTATAAACATAAAATAACTCATGTCCAATAAAAATATACAGACATAAAACTGTCATCCATTTGGAAAACCACAAAATGAAAGGTGAGTGGGAATGAATGAACAGTGAAGCTTACTGGTGAACACAGTCAATGGACAATGGCTAAACTGATAAACAGCACCAATTAGAAAAAAAATATAGACCAGAAAATTTTATGGAAATTTCTTTGTTATTCTTCTGTATGTTCTGACAAAACACTTAAAAAATCTTTCTGACAACCAGTACTTCAACAGACTTACTAGATGCACTGTTTATCAAAATGGAAAACAAAATTGGTTCTGATCCCCGTCAATGCAGTCCAAATGTAGGCGACTCTCAATTGGCCTCTAGGTATAAAGACATAATTGGATTATTCCTCTTGCCGTAAGAGGAATCCAATTTCTCTGATGGTATGCCATTCTTTGGCTACTAGGAATCACCAAGCTCTCTTATCCTTCAAAATAGGCTGATCACACAATACTAAACAATGGATTTTACTAATTATGAATAGAGCAGAGACAACAATAAGATGGATCTTCCAGTTGGGCTGCTTGGGACCTTTGCTATGTATTTACCTACAAAATCTGATCAGCATGACATAGATCCATGGTATCTGCTCCATGCTCAGGACCTGGTAGAAGGCCAAAGTTAGGAGTCACAATCCTGGGGCTCAAAACCTGAGAGCGCTGCAGTACATCCTGATGTCTGCTAGACAAGGACATGTATCTTGACTTCTGATGCAGTTTGAAAGACATTCTCCTTCTTTCCAGATGCATGGATATCCAGAACTCCAGAGTGTGGCCAGATTTAGAAAGATTGTCTTTACAGAAGTGGTTAGCACAAGGACCAAGAGGCATGTACTAGACTTTGGAGTCTGCTAGAATGCACATAGCACATTGTTCTTCTGCCAGTGAAGTTCTTGATCCTACCAGAAACTTCTTGAGCCTGGCATTTACTATCTTCATTTCTGTCTGAAATTTTTATCACCACTTGGGTCTTCTGAGCTCTGACCAGAACTTGGTGATTCTTAGCCACATTCCTTGAGGGGAGGGCAAAATATCTGCCATGTACAGTTTAAAAGGAAGAGATGTTTATTTTGGTTTACGTTTGATACCTGCCATGGTCAGTGGCATAGGTGAAGGCCTGGGCAGAGGAAAACTGCTCACATCATGAAGATGAGGAAGAAGAGATGAAATGGAGGGGGCTACACACCTACAGGTCACACCCCAGTAACCCAACTCTTCACACCAGATTTCACCCCTCAAAGCAAGCCATCTACACTGTCCTCATCACTCAGTCATCTTCCAAAAGTTCCTCCTGTGAGTACATAAGTCCTTTGGGGCTTTCTTGATCTGAACCATAGTGCTTGCTACCTAGAGGACTAAGTGTTCTTGGTCTGTTTCTGGTGTAACCCGGATGAATTATAAAAGCTGACAGTCTGGGCTTTGGAGCCAGTTGCCCTGAGTTAGAATCTACTCTGTCATTTACTACATGACTTAGAGCAAACAACTGTCTCAGTTCCCCTTGTAACATGAAGGTAATGATATTATCTTCTTAAGAATAATTGGGAAAATTCAATGAGTTAAGGTTCTTAACTATACCTGATGCATGGTAACGACCAAGAGATGTTACTTCTAACCAGTACCATATGATTACTGTCATTTGATTATTCTTATCCTCAACATCCCTGGCTCTCAGTCTGAAGGCTTTCTCCCCTTAGGACTGCAGGCACAGAGTAGCTATACTGATTCATTTGTGCACTTCTATAATGAAATATTTTTCTCAGGTTCTACAACTTGCTATGAAGAGAAGTTTATTTAGCTCATGTCTGGAGCTTCAAAGGCTTGACACCTTCTTCTGCTTGGCTCTGACGTGGGTCTTAAGGTAGATGGTCTCAGATTATCAACAAAAGCCCATATGAAAGGGACAGACCACATGTTGAGATAGGCAGTCAGAGACAGGATTGGAAAGGCTTGTACCTTTTGAAGGCGACCACTATGAAGCAGTTCAGAGGAAGATCTACATTAACCAGTGAGCTTTCCATGTTTACTTGTGAGTCTGCCCAAGGACTGGGCCTCTTGTTTGGAGACAGGCAGTGGACTCATAGTAGGTGACCCTCAGTGAGTCACTGATCCCTACTGAGGCCTGAGGTGGTGGGTGAAGCTGGAAAGACTCAAAGGACAAGACAAGGTCATAGCCAAAGACACCTGCTTCAAGCTCAACTTGGAGCCTCAGACCTCTCACTCCTGGGTGGATTAACTTAATACCTTATTTGAAGAAGCCCTTGAGGGGTTCTGCTCTTCTTGCACACTCCACTCCCTTCTTCTAATAACTTCATAAACACAGGTCAGCCAGAGAAAATCTTGGTCTTAGCCCCATGAGAATCTCAAATTCTGTGAGAGGGTTTTGATGCCCCTGGAGCCCTGAAATCCTTCCATTCACCTTTTTTATTTGGCCTTTACTCCATGCTCATTTGTGAGGGTGAGGACCTGATCAGTCCTCAATAACTAAGGGATATTATTAACCCAATATCTTCTACAACAACCTTGTGTGAGAACCAATCCAGGTGCCATGAGAATGCCATCAATTCCTTCTGAGTGTGGCATCACCAATGACCTGATTATCTCTCACTACATCCTGCCTCTTAAAGGTCTCACCTCTCAGTTTGCTGCAGCGAGGACCAGCTTCTAACATAGAAATCTTTTGGGAATAAACTCATCCAAACTGAAACAAGAGCCATGTCCTTTGTACAGAGGGCATGTGAAGACATCAGATCTCTTCCCTCTTCCCTTCTCTGCAGAAGAATGATGTGGACCACCCTTGTTGACCTTTCAACAACTCTTAGCTCCTTTATATAATGAACACAGTCTACTAATGTGACTGACGAGGTCACTTGTGTTGTGTCCCCATTTTCTTTGGCAACCTGTTGAGGACTGCACTAACAAAGTGACACCAACTCAGGAGCTCAAAATGGCAGAAGTATATTCTTGTCCAGGACTGGGAGTAGGAATTCCACCGCCAGGTATTGGCAAGTTCCTTCTGGAGATTCTGAGGGAGAGACCACCTGATGCTCCTCTTCCATGTTTTGGTAGTTGCCAACAATCCTTCCCATTCCTTGGTATAAATTAGGGCAACTCCAGTCTCTCTGTCTGTGTTCACAAGATCCTCTCTCCTATGTATACCTGGAGCTCTGCTTTATCTTTTTATAAGGGCACTATATAGGATTAGGACAAACCATATAGCATTAGGGACAAACCAAAGCTAGTAGTGCCTTATCTTGATTTCATTTGTGAAAACAACCTATTTCCAAATACTATCTTATTCACAGGTACTAGAGGTTAGAGTTTCAACATATCCTTTTGGAGAATATGATTTAACTCAAGCACTCACCATGTATAAGTGGAAGAAAGCAGAAAACCCAGCAGTCACCAACACTTTGTCAGCCTACTAAAAATCTTAAAATAGCATATTTTCTCAGATTTTCCCACATGTTTAAGAAAGACTTTGCTATGGTTAAAATGTCCTCACAAAAATTCATGCTGCCAGTGATACCCCATGGTGTGGTACTTTAGAGGGTAGAGATCTTACTACAGGATTTGGAGTTGGGATTCTTGATGGATGACTAAAGGTAAATGGGCCCATAGGGTGGGACTGTCATTCAGTGAGGCAAGGATGTGACATTGAAGTTAGGAAGCTTATTCTTACTTGTAATGCTCTAAGCCACCTGGGAACTCTGTGGAATAAGGGAGACTTCACCTGACGTGACCACCAGTTCTGGAGCTTGCCAACCTTCAGAAATGAGAGGGGTAAATCTTTATTCTGTGCAAACTACTCAGCTTGCAGTATGTAGTTATAGCAACAGAATATGGGCCAAGACAGGTTGGCCAACATCAGCAGCTTTAAAATATGTGAAAAGGAAAGATTTCTACTGTGAAGGTCCAACAATAAGTTTGAAATGTGCGTCTACATTATCTCATTGTTGGCTGGGCACTGTTGTGAACCTTTGACTGAATCACCTTTTTTTTTTTCTCTATTAGCAATGTTCCTTTTTTAAAAACACGTATTGGAAAAAGATAAATGGCATGCACATAAATCTTTTCTATTAAGCATAACAAACGGTTTAATATTTTAATTAAATTAAAACTTCAAAGTTTTCCCACTCATTCCTTCTTATTTCTGGCTTATATATTCTCCACTGTCTCCAAGACATATTAGTTCTACAGGATATATTTAAGATATATTTGGCTGTCCATCTGTAGGTTTTCGAGTTCAGGTTTCATTCTTTTTCATTTAAGTATCTACCCAGATGCTTCTGTGTTCCATGAACACTGTGCTACAGGAATCTTTTTCTCTGTCCATTTGGTCTAATTATGTTTTAGTAGTTCCTACCTTCTAGTTCACCCCACTACCCCCCATGGAAAAAGGCCTTCGTTTCTTCTCTTTACCCTTGAAGGTCCTGCCAGAGGTGATGATATAGTGCCTTGTAAAACAAGGCACCTTTTCATCTCTCTATCTTGTTCTGAATGAGATTGCGAACTTAGTGACTGCAAGAATCTTTGGTCCTGTTTCGTATCTGCAGCCTACCAAATGGACTGCACGTAGCTCGAGCTTCCTTCCAGCTGTATGAGCTGCCAGAATTAGGAAGCATAAACAAGGTGTTATGCAACAAAGAGGAACTGAGTTCTCGCAGTTCTGAAGGCTGAGAAGCCCCAGGTCGAAGCAGAGTTGTCTGGTGAGGCCCAGCCTCCTAGCTCACAGATGCCGCTTCATGCTTTGGTCACATACATAAATAGGTGAACTGGGGCTTCTTCCATAAGGACACAGGCTCCTTTCAGGAGGGCACAGCCCAGCCTAGACCCCACCTCCCAGTCCCATTCTATTGTTAGATTAAATTTAAATGTTTGAATTTTGGCAGGACTCAAACATGCAGACCATGCCAGGGCCTCAAATATGTTTGCCATTGCTAATTGATTCATTCCTTTCTTTATTTCGGATTGTAATTCATTATTTCTGAGTGAGTTTATTTTGACAGCAATAATAATAATAATAATAATAATAATAATAATAATAATAATGATATTTGCCCTTGCCAACTTGTATCAAAGCCTAACTCATTCAGTTTTATAGAAATGCTATCTTTAAGGAAGTTTTACTCTTCTGTTATAATATTTTATAAATGCTATTATTGAAAACTTACTGTGTAAGTCACTGTTTTAAGCTCTTTACATACATTCGTATCATTTCATCCCCACAGCAACCTTTCATACAAATAATAATTATCTCTATTTTACAGATGAGGAAATTGGAGCTTAGTGAAGCTAAAATAAATTTCCCAATGTCACACTGCTGTTAAGTGGAGAATTTGAGGCTAGGTCTGTCTGCCCTAAATGCTGAGTTCTAAACCAAAGTTTCTGCCATTTCCAGGTCATATAAAAACCTGCTTGTAAACTTCTTAATGAAAGAGTCTCAGGTTCTACACTGGAGACTTGGAATCAAGATCCCTAGAAGAGGACCCTGGGGGCAGGGAGGCGACGCATGCTGACAAGAGCACCAGGTCACCTGTGTGGTCAGACAAGCGCAAAAGATGCTCAGCTATAACAATTCACAGTTGTGTTAAATAGTGTCCCATAAGTCTTGGATGTGTCCTGAATGCTCTGCTGCATGCTTTCAAATTTATAAGACTTTTTTTTTTTTTTTTAAAAATAGGTGTTTTTGTATTTTCATCTGCCCTGGGCTTTGCAAATTCTGTAGCTGATTTTGTTCAAGGAACTTCTGGCTGCGAGATACAAACGATGAGCCTAAGGAAAGTGGGTGGCACCTTGTTCTCCTCGTCTTTGGCCTTAAGAATTTGGGGAGGAACTGTTGGACATTGGGAAGAGTCACGGCAGGATGTGGACTGTGGAACGGCGGGGTATGAAGTTGTAGACGCGGATAGGAGGCACGAGAAGGTCCTGAGTCGTAGATGGGTTTGGGAGAGGGGCAGCTTCCTTGCATGGCAGAGGTGCTGCCCATGGCTGGCCAGGAAACTTGAGTTTCAGAAGGGCTGGTTGTTACAAGAGTGCCTTGTGGGGCCTGCAGTTCCTGGTGAATATTGCACACATGCTGTCACACCTTGGTGTCCAGTTAAGCATATGCTGCTTCCGCTACAAGCAGACTCTCAGAGCCTGGGCTTTGAGGAATCTGGAGATTCCCCATGGCCTTCTCCTCCAGTGACTTGGCTTTGCGCTTTTTTTTTTTTTTTTTTTTTTTTTTTTTTTTTTTTTTTTTTTTTTTTTTTTTTTTTTTTTTTTTTTTTTTTTTTTTTTTTTTTTTTTTTTTTTTTGCTATGGTGAGTCCTCGCGTGCTCAGTTCTCAGAATCCTAGAGAGTCAAGGGAGCTGAGGCTGGGGCTGGGATCCCAGGCCTTCTCGACTCCCAGCTTTCTGCAGTTGTCTCAAGCTGGTCCTCAGCAGCTGTCCTTCACTTAGCCCTCTCACACCATGTGTCCTGACGTATTACTACTGAAACCTAAATTGGAAATGAGGGTTGCTTCACTAGTGGACTAGAAGTGGGACACAGCTATGGATGGCAGAAAAACGGCTTGGAAAGGGTGAGCCTGAGAGTGTGGCAGGAAGACGGGAAAGCGGGGGGCACGGCTCACCTCTCCTTCTCGGTAGTCCTTGCTGGCTAGATGGTGAGGCAGTGCACGAAGTCCTGTAGACAGGTTAGCTGAGAGTTCCTTAGAGGCTCTCATTTTATTTTTAATCTAGATGGTGTCTACCTACGTCGAAGGCAGTGAAATTATAGTCGTGCATTGCTCAGTGGAGGGACACTTCTGAGAAATCTACTATTTGGCAACTTCATCATTGTGCGGACATCAGATCATATGCTTATAAGAGTGTCCTTCCAAGAGGCCACCAGGGACTTCATCCATAAGGACACAGATTCCTTCCATGAGGGCACAGCCCATGTTTAGACCCCAGCTCTCAGTGCCACCAGATTGATGGCTCATGCTTCACTGTGTGAATTTTTACAGGACCTAAACATTCAGACCATGCTAGGGCTTCAAAGCTGTTCAGCGCCAACACTGCTAAGGCAGTGAAGAAACATGAATATGAAGTGTAAGGGGCTGCTGCAGGGTTACAAGGTGGGCTGTTTGGTAGCCAACTTCTTTCATGTAATTAGGAGAAGCACACCGCGAAATGAGTCTAAAAAGCACAGTGGAGTCAGTGCATAATTCAGGAACATTATCATTATCATCATTATCATTATCAAGTGTTAGGCTATATACATAGCTACACGTGCTATACATCTCGGCGACTGCATTGCAGTAGGTTTGCTTATACCATTATCACCATGGATGTGTCTATAGTGTCCTGTGAGGGACATTAGGATGGCCAGTGACATCATAAGGCAAGGGTAATTTTTCAGATCCATTATCATAATTATTTTGAATCAGGGATTTGTACATGCTAAGCATGCTCTCAGCCACTGAGACACAAGCCCTGTCCTGTCCCATGATAATCTCATGTGAACATGGTCATATATGTTCTGCTGTGAGCTGAAACGTTGCCATGTTAACACCATGGGTATCTTTCCAAAACACTGTTACCTTTCATATTGTACAAAATTGAGATTGTACTGTACTTCAAAACATAAATGAAGGCAAAATTTCAAGGGGGCGCAGTGGATGAAGAAGCTTTTCGATCCACTGCAACATGCAGGCTACTTATTACAACAGAAGGCACAGAGGGACTGGAACTTCTCGCAGTGCTCGATGCTGTCCTACCTTCTTGGCTGCTACGAAGGGATATTTATCTCAGGTATATTTTGGATGCTTTTGAAGCCAGGTTTAGTACCCGAAGCAAAATCCCACCTTTCTTCCTTCTTTCACTTTAATCTCTTTTTCTGCAGCACAGATCCCAGGGGGTATAGGTTGCCGCAGGTAAGACTCAGACCCAGGTGAGACGGGACATGTCTCAGGCTCTCTGGGGTGGCCTCTGATTACAGCGCTAGAGCTGCGCTGCCCGTGGGCATAGTCCTGAGCCGGGTGTGGCTATTTTAACCTAAAGTGATCAAAATAAAATAAAACTAAGAATTCAGATCTTCAGTCACACTGGACACATTTCAACTGCCCAGCAGCCACCTGTGTCTAGTGGCTGCACTGCAATAAGGTGTGGAACATCCATTTGTGTAGAAGAATATACTGGGAGGGCTATCCTAGTGCCATAGCCAGCAAAGGAGGCAGAGTTCTGGGCTCCCAGTGCTATATTTCATCTCTTCTGGACAGAAGGTCACAGAATTGGGGAATTGGGAATTATGTGCCTTTTTTTTTTTGAGGAGGGCTGAAGTAGCATGAAATGATTTTGAAACTGCCACACAAAGGGTCACAAGTTGAGAAAAATGACTATTGAAGTCTTTTTCAGTGCACATGTACATCTGTTTAAATTCGAGATTTGTTCACCACCAAATCAACTTTTTAACTTCAGTCAGGTGGAAGGTCTTCATCTTGGGACTAAGCTCAAAAGCATGGCTTGTGTGGACTGGGGATGGTCCAAGACTGCCTGGCCCATGGAGCTTCTTCAGAGCAGAGCCCAGGGTGTCCCCTCCTCTGTGCGCTTGCACAGTGAGAATTCTGACGCCTCAACCTATTGTCCTTCCTTTCCAACTGCAGCAAGAGTTATTCGAGTGGCTTTGGTCTCAAGCCATGTTAAGGACTGAGTTGGGGTTACCTGGGCAAAGTAGATGTAGGATTAAGCTGACGATAGTAGCAGTAAGGACTCTAAAGTTGTGTGTGTGTGTGTGTGTGTGTGTGTGTGTGTGTGTGTGTGTATGTGTAACAGTATCAGAAGGGATGAAAAATCTGCCTGACAATCCAAATGGTAGAGATTACATATTACTTGGTTCTGAAAATAACAATTGCTATTTTTCCTTGATTCCCTAATACTGGCCCCTGGAGAGGGGAAGTAGGCAAGAAGGAGGCCCATAAGCTAGAAGAATCAGAAGAGGAGTGTCTTGGTTACGTTTTTCTTATTGCTGAGACAAAATGCCAGATGCTGAGAATTCAGAGAAGATTTATGTAGCTCACAGTTTGTGGAGGTTTTAGCCCACGCTTGGCTAGGTCCAAGGCAGAGTGGTGCGTGGCAGAGGGCAGCAGGTCATGGCGGTGGAAAACAGCAAAAGCAAGAAGAGCCCAAAGGGGAGGAGGAGGACAGCGATCCTCTTTCCTTCCCTTATATTGTGCGCAGGCTGCCTGTGCCAGGGTGGTGTAGCACTCGCACCCATCATCCCAGCATTGGACCTTGAACCAATCAAACACAAGAAGCCTACCTTGTGACTACAGGAGGCTTTGGGGGAATATCTAGACACAAAGCATAGCAAGGAGTTTAGGAGTTTTTTCAAATATTTATCGATCAGTGAAGGATAAATAAAGATACTTAAGTAAAGAAATAGATATCAACATGTCTTTCCAGTTCTGATGCTTAGACCATATTTGCTGTTCACAAGTACAATTTTTAGATGCTAAGCTTTCTAATAAAAAGTGAATTTTTCCCATTTTTTTGTCTTACAGAGAAAACGGAGACAGTTGCCACTAAGCTAGTGTCATTAGCCACATTAAAAGGAAGCCAAGCACCCCAAGGAGAAGTGGGGCCCCCTAAAGCAATCCTGGCCTCTTCAGACTGTTAGGTTGTTTTTTCAGGGACGTGAATGTGTGCCACCACGCCGGGTCAAATCATCTTTTTTTTTGTCTTTTTGAGAGAGGGTCTCGCCATGCAATTCAGTGGGACATGAATGTGGAAACAAGAGCAGCACGTAGGAGACATAAATATTACATTTCTGTTCAATAACAGGCCATATCTGAAGCACATGTCTATTTTTCAGCCAGTTCAGTTTTCTAAAATTACATTCTAAATGTTGAAATACCATACAACAAGAGCAGCTAAGGCAACCCGCCGGAGTTGAATGAAGAAATACATGAGACAGAGGAGTTACAGAAAAGACTGTGGAGTCATTTCATTGTCTAAATCTTGAGTAAGTCCAGAAAACCCTGAACAGAAGAGATCTAGCTGGAATCTTAACAGGCAGGTGGCTTCTCCTTCATCAGAAACCAAGTGATCCTTTCCAATTCTGGTTTGTGTACTCAGATGAAGTGACAAGATTCTTGATTACATGTTGACCTAACAACCAATATTTGCTCTTTTTAGGGAAGCTTGACGATATTCACTTATTTTAAGACCACTGTCTCTCAGACTTGTTCAAAGATAACATATAAGACTAAGATGCAGGAGCCTTCTCTCTCTCTCTCTCTCTCACCTTGTTTGAGACAGGGTCTTGATATTCAGTTCAGGCTGGCCTTGAGCTTACTTTGTAGCCCAGGCTGGTTTCAAACCCACAACAATCCTTTTTCCTTAACTTCCTGAGAGCTGGGACTACAGCTGTGTGCCACCACCTGGTCTACATTTTTTTCTTCATATAGATATGTACATCTGTTCTATAGACCAGTAGTTCATGTCAGTGGGTAGACACAAATTCAAATGTACCATTTCCTAAACATGCACAGCTGGTCACTTTTGAATTATAATTTACTTAGATGCAAGTAACACAAATCTTATATAAAGTTTACACTCATCTAGTATATTTAAAAAATCAGGATAATAAGATTACTCTGATGGAACTGTCAACAACTTGAAGAAGAGGCTTACTTTTAGAGTTCTCTTCAATAAAACTCTCAAATTTTCAAGGCCTGCACGTAGGTAGGACTGTGTAAAGCAGCTTTCTGCAGAGGCGAGTAGGTATCATAAAATAGGTGAACTGGAACACGGTTTTAATTATGCCAGAGTGAGGTAGTTTACAGCTCGAAGCTTACCACCTAAACAATAGGCTTGAAGTACTGACTAATTGTAATTTTGTCAGTAATAACCTTGAGACGCAGATAAACAAAAGTGTGGAACGCTCACTTGCATTTCTGAGGGGCCAGGAGGGTTAATCTAATTTAGATTAAACAATGAGTTCTATAAATTTAATACGTCAAGTGCATCTTAATTTAGGATTGGCACAGAAAGTATAAAAACTGAGCAAAAGAGTTCCTTTTAATCCTTAATTTGAAGATAACCATCTGATTCAGGGTTTTTTCAAGGTACAAAAGAATGAAAGTTTTCATGAATAAACGTGGAAACTCACAATTTTCAGTCATGCGTCTGAGTCTACTGATCCTCCTTCTCTTGGAGCACTGTAACAATTACTGGGTGTGCAAGTTTTCTACAGTTTACCCTAAAGAGCCTTGCAGCAGCACATTGTTAGTCTGTGGAGCTTTATTTAGATTTTTGGGATTTTTCTCACCATTTGTACTCACTGAATGAGCACATCCGAATGCCTCCATGGGGCGAGCACCACACTCAGCATGGGGACATGGAGACGATTTCTAGAAGTTGATGGCCTGAGGACCCTGTAGTTGGTGGGAGCGAGGGTGGCAATAATGTAAACCAATAGCCAGAGAGAGTGGTTTATAAGAAGCCTGGAGACGGCGCTGATAAGCCCTTGGAGGATGTCTCCCCATTGGCCGTGAGTTCTGCCAATCGTGCCGACACGATGAAATGTCAGTAAAATGCACAGACAGCCAAGGCACAGCTGGGCTTCTCTGGTTGGTGACATGGATGGCTGTCACAGGAGAGCGATGTCTGTGTGAAATGACTATAGAAGCCACATGGTTGAGACACTCCCAGACCGGACCCTGTGAGCCTCCTCATTTGGCAAGTCCTGGCTTGTTTTCTCTCTACCATAACTCTAATTCTAACTACCGCACATCCCTGTTTGACTGGTCCTTCTTGTGAATTGTGGATCCTGCAGGGATGGCGGATAACTACCACTACCCCTACGGGATGTGAGCTGAAGCAGTCAGCCAGGAACTGCACCCTTAATCGTGAACGTTATGCTACTTCTAAGCAGTAATGTCAGGATGGCGTTTTGAACTGCAGAGAATTTGGCTGGGTCAAGTTCTAGGAACACAGGAAAGGGCAGTTCTAGGAACAGGTAGGTGGCTGCATTAACTGTGGGTAACATGAGCATGGAAAGGCCAACCTTCTTCGCCAAGAGGGGCTGTCTCAGGTGAGGCTGAGGGGAGAAGCTACAGGCAGAGGAAAGCAGCAGCAAACATTCTCGAGGTGGCAACAGGCACAGTATTCTGAAGACACAAGAAGAGCTACGCAAGAGCTGGGCGTAGTGGTGTGTGTTTGTAATCCTGTCATTCTGGGAGACCAGGCAAGAGTGCTGTAGGTTCAACCTCAACCTGATGAAACCTTGTCTCAAAATAAAAAAAAAGAAAAGAAAAGGGATAGAGATGGAGGTCAGTGTGAAAACCCTAGGTTCAATCTCAAGTACCAAAAGGGGGGAGGAGAGAAAGAGACAGAAAGAGAGGCAGAGACAGAAACTGGGAGAGATAGAGACAGAGAGAGACACAGAGAGAAAGAAGTGTGAGAGGGGAGAGAGGAGGAGGAGGAAGAGGAAGAAGATGAAGAGAAAGAAGAAGGAAGAGGAGAAGAAGAAAAGAAGAAGAAAAGAAGAAGAAGAAGAAGAAGAAGAAGAAGAAGAAGAAGAAGAAGAAGAAGAAGAAGAAGAAGAAGAAGAAGAAGAAGAAGAGTTCAGTAGGTTGGGATGAACACACAGCCTGGATCAAGCCTGTAGTGGTTCTCACTTGAAGACTAATGGGTATAGGATGAGAACGGCATAATTGTTTTATAGCTCTGTGAACTCTCTCTAGATACTAGGTGGGAAACCTGTCATGCTGGCTAAGGTGATCTTCATTTATGTGTCTCACTACACAGCTCAGACTCATAGTGATCCTCCTGTTTTCAGCCTCCTCAGGGCTGGGATTACAGATGTGCGCCCCCAAAACCTGGACTTCGTTGCCGGTTCAGCGTGCCTGGGGGCTGGGCCAGTGCAGTGTGCAGGACCAGGGATCCAATCCTGGTCCCTGCACTTGCCAAAGCAGGCACTTAGTCCTCTGAACTATCTTTCCCAGCCCTTAAAATATTTTAGATTGAAAAAAAATTAAACATTTACTTGGGAGAGAGTAGAGCAATCATTGATATAACATTAGAAGCAGGACGCATCTAGAAGACCAGAATGACAGGCATTCCAAGCATGGCTTTAGTATTTCACAATGCAATCCTCACTGTAGCTTCTTACTTTACAGCTAATAGCTTATATATTCGTCAGGGTGAGAATTCTACCAAATTAACTGCTAGTTTCAAAAACCTGTTGGAGATACTGGGGACAGTTGTCTTAACCATCCTGTGTAGATAAGTGCGTGGTTTTGTGCCTGCCATGCTTCCTAACTTTTCTCCTTGTTCTCTTTTTGTTGTTTGATCCTTAACACTTTCTCAGGCTTTCACAGAGAGCAAATTGGTCAAGCAATGGCCATGACTTATCCAGATGGCTGATACTGACTGATCACATGCACGCACGCACACACACACACACACACACACACACACACACACACACACACACAGATATTTTTCTCTCATTGCTGGGATAAAATACCCAATACCCCAAATTAAGGAAGGAAAGGTTCATTTAGCTCACAGGAGATGTTTCAGTCCATACTTGGCTGGGTCCAAGGTAGAGTGGCACACGACAGAGAGCAGCCATTCATGGCAGTGGAAAACAGCAAGGAGCAAAGGGAGGAGCAGCGGCTGCAGCAGCCAGGAAACCTCTCTGCCTTCCTTATATTGCATCCAGACTGCCCACACCAGGGTGGGTGTAGTACTCACACCTCTAATCCCAGCACTGGAGCATGAATTAATCACAAACTCTAGAAACTGCCCCAGTGACATGAGGCTTTGTGGGGACCCCCAGGCACAAGCCATAACACACACACACACACCCCTTAGAACTGTAACATTGATATACTTTCTGGAAAAACTACAGTTAATTTTGCTTTCCATTTAAACAGAGAATTTGCAGCTCAAGTTGAATGGCCAAGTGATCTTAGAGTTCTCCTTCTCAGGGAACTGTATATCCCTTCTAATTGTTTGAAGTTCTGACAGAGGCTGGGAGACACAGGTGAAGGCTCCCTTCTACCTGAGAGGGCTACTGCCTCTGTAATTGGAATTAACCTCAGATACACCCAGGGCTTGGTCCTTTAATGGGAATTAGTCTAGGTTGTGATCCCCAGATGTTTCTTCTTTCTGCCTGTTCATAAGCTGTTGCTACCCACTGGCTGTCAGCAGCCCCTGGCGACAGCAGCTGAGATAAGGACATTCACAGAGAAGTAGAGGTTAATGTTTCCCACTCTCACCTGGCCTTCCGTTATCAAGGGAAAAACTGCTTGCACCAGAAGGGAAATCAATAATGAACCAACCAAACAGAAGTCAGCGGTTCTCTGCCATGGATTCCTGGCCCCTGGCTATAGGTTTTCTGGCAAGGCCTGCAGGTGCTTGACCCCACAGTGAGTAAGATGAGGAGATACACTGCCATATTATCTGTTATGGCACTGCCCAGTGGTTAACAGGCAGGGATCCAAAGGCAGAGACGGTCATTCTGAGCTTCCTCCTCCGCTCTCAGCATTCACTGTCGCCCCAGGCAATTGTGAAAGAGGAAGATTTTTGCCCCATCTCTGCCCGTGCTTGGTGGGAGGCCGCTGCGAGAGACTCCATGCCCGTCGTTTCGTCTCTCAGATGCGGCTGCCTCATGGATAAAATGAGGCGTCCGCCCTGGTTGACCTCCGAGACTCTCCCAGCCTCAGCAGGCTGCGCTCTCTGTTCTTGCTTTGAGGAAAATATGCAGAGCTGGGTTGTGTGGGAAGAAGCGGGGAAAGGACCGGCACCTGGGGCTCCTCTCAGGACACAGGTACTGAGAGTGATCGAATTAGATATGCAGGGAATGTGCATGTCATTTGTGTTTATGACCAGTCTGAGCGGAGCATGATAATGACGTACGCCCCCCCAAACAGGGAAGCAACCCAGGGGCAGCCCCTGCCTAGGTAAGTAGGGCTTAGTGCATGGCCAGTGTAGGGACTGGGAAAGAAGAAAGAAAGTGGCTTTCCACGATGATGCTACCGCCGGGAATCTGACAGAACCTGCTCACGGAGCTCCTTGTCTTCCTTCTTCATTGTTTTGCAACCTCAACGCAGCCAAGTGAAAAGGAGATAAAAAAACGTTCTCCTCTCAGCCTGGGAGCTGCTGCCTGTCCACGACCTCCTTCTCCTGGCCTTGTCCCCACGTGCTGTCCTAGCGGGTGGCGAACAGTGGCTGGCAGAGGTCCTGTGGCCTCTGCGTCTTCTTGTATCCGTTCACAGAGCGACAGCTCTTCCGTGCCCCGTTGGCAGTGCTTCGCTTGTGGAGAAACAGCTTGTGTGTGTGTGTGTGTGTGTGTGTGTGTGTGTGTGTAGGGGGAGGGGCGCCGTGCTGTCTCTCTTGGTAAGGGAGCCACAAGTTGGGGTTCTGCTGTGTGAAGTTCACGCAGCGAAGAGTGCGGCCTTTCGCTGACTTCGGCACCCATGATTACTTCTCCAAGGAATAAATGTCTGCCGTGGCTGGGATCCGACTCCATCACCCCACGTCTTTCCTCCCAGTTCTCCTGTGGCTCTGCGCTGCCTGGGCTCCTGAACTTGGGCCCGTCCCCGGCTTTGCCCTTTTCTGTTTGCCTCTGATTCACCTCTGGAACTCCAGGAAATTGAATTTACATCCTGAGCCTCCTCTGTGACTCCAGTGTTCCGCTTGTCAGCTCTCGGGTTTCCGGCGAGGCCTCTGAAATCTTAAATGGCTTCTACCCAGACCTACTGACAACTCTTACTTTCGCAGCGGACTTGCTCCTAATGAATTGTTTAACGTCTCTGTGTCCCTAGAGGCAACCTAGCGAAGCTTTGCCTCAGACCAGTGAGAAAAAACAATTACCCAACAAATACTATATTCCTGCAATTAATTATAGTTGCTACATATAAGTAGGGGTGAGGGTTCCACCTCCAAAACCTGAAATTTGTTGCTTCATGAAGATTTGGCACCCCGCTGTGGAAGCGATCACCTGCCTGAGTTTGGAAACAGTGTCTATGGCATTACTGATCCGGGAATCCTCTAAATTGCTCTTTTGCTTTTTCCTAAGTGGGACATGGGGCCGAAGAGGGGGGCTCTCACTATTCCCGCACTTTTTATCTTCACAGAGCATCCATCAGAGTCACGTTTCAGTTTCATTTATAGTTGAGGTTTCCATTTGGAAGTGTCCGGGAAAAAAAAAAAAAAAAAAATTTGTGAGGGCCTAAGCATTTTTCCAGCCGTGCGTAGGAAATTCAGCAGCCTCCCGAGGAACTCGCTGAATTCCTTTAGTATTTTGATTATATAGGTCTATGAGCCGAGATGAAGCCAGGGAAAAATGAAACTCAGCAAGCCTGATGAAATCAGCTGGAGCCACTGCAACGGCTGAGCAGAGCCCTCAAGAATGGTTTCATTCTCTGCAACCAGGGCCTAAGACTGGGGCCTCGTTCCAGAGGCAGCTTCGGAGACCTGTCGTCACCCAGCTCCTCACACAGAAGAGCGGGCGTCTTTTCAACAGCAGAATTGGTTTTGCTCCACTGTAGCTCTGAACAGACCTCAGGAAAGCGTGCTGAGCACGTTCATCTCTAGAGGCTGCAGGGCGGATGAGCTCTTCCACTTTGCAAGTTGCACAGACGCGATCCCCCCAGCATGCACCCTGGGTGCCTGACATCGAGAGCTGGGTTCGGGCGGGGTGAGACCCAAGTAGAATGTTCCTAAAACTTTTTAATTTAATCGGCCCTCGACAGAGGGAAGGAGATGAGTTCAGGGAGGCCACGCTGACCTTGTGCTCCTATGCTCTATCCCAGCTTCCCTCTAGAAGCCTGTCAGGGTGCTCAGAAATCTGTTATGCCAATGCCATGTGCAAAGAAGCGTTTTGTTCGTTTGCGCAACACCAATGCTAGTATTTTTCCTTACCGACCTTGCTCGAGGCTGTGGGTAACCAGGGAGACCAGATCTGTGTGAAGGCTAGAAAATACTGCTGATGTGGAACAGGGTGACAGTGTGGGGTAGGAGCCTTCTTACAGGGAACTAGGGCCTGTCAACTGTCACCTGGAAGCTCAAGGTCAGGTACAAAGCTTCGTCTCAGTTGCCTGAGAAAAAGGAGCTATGCCGAAGTTCCTCCGTGTGCCAAGGGACTCTGTACAACTGCAGTACTGAGTATGTAGTATGTCTGTGTTTTAGGGAAAGGTCAGGTAAACTATGATTTATTTTATTTTTTTGGAATTTAGCTCAGAGGACTCACCGAGATTTGTCTCTCTGGAAGTGAGCCCTGATAAACTATGATTTAAAAGAGGGTCTTGGCAGCCACAGAACTTTATATTGAGACCATGCCATGTTTCTGTGAGAGGGAGCAATGTACTCTCTTCATGGGCCTTAATATTTCTAAAAACAAGTCTTATAATTGAATGCAAATGAATACTGATGACACGCTTGCCCTGTTTTTGCTTTTCAAAATTAAAATTTACCCATCATGCCCTTTTTATCATTCCTTTCTTGAGCACCAGTTGCTATAATTTTTTAATCAAGAAATCTAACCTTGAATTGCAAAATATTTTGTTTTCCAACTTTTTCTTTCATATGTGTGTCTCAAATATGATTTGAGATTCTTTTTCTTTTTCCTGAAAGGACCTAGTAAAGTGCTTGATAAATGACAGGCTTACAATAAATTCTTGGGGGCTGACTTATCAGATTCATTAAAAAACCCTAATATTAGTAGAAATGATATTCTCCAGGACATACCATATGATATAGCTGGAATCTTTTTGTTAAGAATAGTAGCAGAAGTGGGGTTTTCCTAAGTATATTAAGTTAATTATTCACTGTGAGCCCTTTCTTTAAAAAAAATTAGAATTGACAAGCCAGAAATGTCTTTATATATTAACTTGTAATTTTGACACAACAAAACTGATTTTCATTCTACCACAAATGAGAGGCTGTCTAATTTAGAGAACACAATAGTCCATCTATTAGCATTTGTTTTAAAAACACATTGATTGTTATTTTTATGTCAATGTCTTTTTCCTAAGTGGTTGATGTTAAGTCCCTTACAGCACAATTATATTAAGCCCAACCAGACAAATGAGGTCTTTCTATTCAAAGATTGTGTAGCAAAGATCTTTTTGACCAGTTTCAATTTTATGGGCTATGTTTTCATTTTCTCAAGGTAAGAAGAGAAAACTCAGTACAAGTTTCACCTCTGTTTTGTCTTAAGATCATCTTGTTGCTTATTTGCTGATGGCCATGGCTTACTAAGTAGTGAACTGTTAAGCGTGCACCTTAGGACACCTCTGCGAAGGGACGCCATTGTTATTATCTGGTGAGCCTAATTCTCCATTGATTTATAGAAGTGTTAAAAAACAATTCCGTCTCATATAATGCTTTTCCCAGAAGAATGCAAATCCATGCACTAGAATCTTTATGGCTTCTCCGTGAGGTACTGGATGCAGGTGGCGCACTCACTACCATAGCTGAGAAAATGCAGAAGCTTGCCTGAGGTCTCCGAGCAAGCCAGTTATTCAGGGAGGAGAATCTAGGGCTCCTGATGCTGAGTACACAGTTGCAAAAGCATAGAAGTCCCCAGAGAGCTTCCCAAACCACACACACCCAGAGGAGAGGGAAAATGGTACTCAGGATGCTCTTCCCAGAATCCCCATGGCAACCTGGCACTGTGTTCCGCTGCTCATAAAGCACACCGAAGGGGATCAAACAACATAAAATCCTAATGGTGCCCTTAATTAGGTGGGGCCGGCACTCTGGCTCCCCCACCTCCCACTGTTGAGCTCATAGCCCCAAATATGTTTCTGGGGTGCCTGATCCTAAAAGCAAGATGCACTCCTACAAACAATCTTTGGCTTTCAAAGGACCAACAAGCTTTGATGATGATGAAGTTTGATAGCAATAATGTCAAACTTTATATGGCCATAATCCAAGTTTACAATGATACATTAAGCCATAATGCTACTATTTATATCACCATAAACCGAGTTTATGGTGATATAAATAGTCATGCTAATGGCATTAACAGCAGCCCTCAGTGGAATCCCAGCTGTTGAGTGCTGCTTTTAGGCTATTAGCATCACCATTTATATTATCATAAATTTAGGTATTCCAACTTGTTATGTACAAATACACAAGAAAGACGAGTGTCCGTATTTTATGCCTGACTTGGGCTGCTGTACTGGACTTTATGCCCATTGCCCCTTTTTAGGAATAAAGGCCTATCTGGAGCCCATTAGACTCAGCCTGCTTGTGTTCATTACATCCTGTGTCTGTAGGGGTATAGCACAGCAAAGCTGTTTGCTGGTGTCTTCTGAGAAGCACAGAAATGTTTAAAAGCGATAAAGTGTTACGCACAGTGGACGCGCAAACTTACTGTCTCCTTGGCAACGCAGAGGGCCCACGCTCAGCTTGGCTTCGGAACCTTGCCGGTCGGTATCTCCAACCACCACCTGGCTCACTGGCAGGTGATCTTTGTAGGATAAGAAGCCCGCGTCCTTCCTCCTGGGTCACAGAGAAAGACAGAAGACAACGCAAAGGCTGAATTAGAGCTATTTCTTGTCTGACTAGTGCTTGTGCATTTTAATAATTGGCACCACTTCAGGGATTGTCCCAAAACTCATTGAGGAAAATCACAGAGAGACTCTTTCTCTCTCCTCCCTGTGCGATCACATCACGTGACTCAGAAACAACTCTGGCGTCTTCACAGGCTGGGAAGCAGAACGGACACGGTATTTCCAGAGGTTCACAACGCCTGCACTGAGAACTATTCTAAGTGGAGGGGAGACTAGGATGCACCCTAAGTACAGAGGACACATGCAAAGTCAGTAGCAGTTACTGAATCCAAAGTTTAATGAAGTCCCATCAATCCAACACAAAACAGAACTCTGTCTAGAAATTTCTGTCTCTGTAACTGTTTCCTAGAAGTTAGTGCAGGGGTTCTCTTTATTACTAGGTATCAGCTAACTCCTTACGTTGTGTAGAATTTGTTTCTTGGTGTCCTTCTACATGTAAACAATGGAGTAGCTTCACGGAGCTTTCCAACACAGAGTGTGAGCTCAGTAAGTACCTATTTCCATCTACAATGAGCAGCAGAGCGGAGACAACTCCATGCTCAGGCAAAAGAGTTGCCATTCCCCTCCCTGGACACATAGAGCAGGGAGTTGGGGGAACCCACTTGGAAGTCTGCCTCAAAAACGCTGTGGTAGAAGCAGCTCCTTGTCCTCCCGCCTTCTAGTATGTAATTCAACATATGCTTCCTCTTGGGTTAGGATTGTGGAGAGAGGCATAGAACCAAGCCAGTGAGGTGGAAATGTATTTTACACTTTTTTAAAGGTATTTCATCGTTTTCAAGTTTCCAAAATAAAGTTTTTCTAAAACAGTGGTACCTCATTACTCGTAGCATCACAGATCACATTTTGATTCTTTGTTTATTTTATTTTTATGGCTGGCTCAGCCTGCCCTGAGGGCAGGACTGGTTCAGCATGTGGTGCAGGGGATCGAACCGCGGTCCCTGCAGCCACCCAAGCGGTCCCTGCAGCCACCCAAGCTTTCCTAACCAGGCACTTGAGACCACTGAGCCATCCTGCTGGGCCCCCCTCCCCCCTACATTTTGATTCTTATGGACGCTTTAGATAATGACAACCAAGCTTCAAATGGCTGAAGTAGAATTTTCTGCAAAACATATCTTATTTGATAGAAGCTCTAGAAGTTAAAATAATGTCAAAGAAGGAACAAGTCTTTGTTGTGAAACTTGATATTTAATGTTTTTTTTTTTTTCAAAAGGAACAGTAAATGAAGATACTCTCTTCCTGCACCCTGTAATTTGACAGTCTGTTGGAAACGCTGTGTTGAATTGCTAGGAAGCATAAGGTTGAGCTCCCCCAGAGGTTAACTGTCCCTTAGAATTATGTGATTATAAATTAGAGCTCAGCCAACTACGGCTGCAAAACCAATTTCCTGTTTTTGTATGGTTCAGAAGCTCAGAATGATTTTTATACTTGATTAATTATACTGAGGATGAGATCCAGTGCCTTTGGACTGAACTGCACCCTCAGCCTCCCCTCCAAGATTTATTATTTCTTTTAAGGCAGATTTCCGCTAAATTGCTAAGTTGTGCAGACGGACCTTACTTGCTGTCTTCCTGCCTCAGCCTTCCAGTGTGCTGGGATTCTGGGCATAGACCACCATGCTTGGCTCAATTTTTATATTTTTAAGTGCTTTAATAAACGGGAAGAGGGAGCTGGGGAGATAGCTCTGTGGCATAAGTGCCTGCCTGGCAAGTGCAAGGTCGTGAGTTCGAACCCTGCTCCCACCGAAAACCAAAACAAAGCAACAAATAAAAGGGAAGCATAACATTTTATGACCTGTAAATGATACAGAATTCATCTTAAGTGTCTGTGATAGAGTTTTATTAAACTACAGACTCTTTTAAGATGTATAGTCAATGACTGCATGGTACCATGGCAGTGTTGTGTAGCTGTGACGGAGGTTCTATCAACCTCAAAGCCTGAGCTGCTTATTTGGTTCTTAACAGGAGAATCTTGCCAACACCTGCCTTAGGTTGTCTCTATCCATTCACCCTCTGGAAGCACGTGCAGCAAGTGTCCTTCTCACAATCACGGCCAGCAGTTGTTGCCTACCATAAATCTCCAGAATGGAGAGGGGTGAAAGAAGGGCAAAAGGAAGGCGACAAGATTACTCTCACCTCCAAGAAGAAATGCAAAGGGCCCTTTTCTACCTCTGCTTCACCTGTGTCCACGTGAGACAGGTTACATTCAGTTAATAATTGATTTTTGGACTATTTGTACCCTATAGCCTCAGTCGTGTAGCAGGCTTGGTACCACAGGCAGCTGTCCTGAGGGAAAAGGGTGCTATCGATGCGGGTAAATAAATAAAAAGTAAAGAAAAATAAAATTGGGAAAACTTTTTAGGAATAATGACGTTAGGTTGTACCTAAGTTTCTATCCATCAGGACCTAGGGTTTTCTTTTCTGATAAGCATTCCTGTACACAAATAACAAATGCACTGAGAGAGAAATTAGAATTTCACAATTTGCCCTGGAAAAAATGGAAACCAGCAGTAAATCTAGCAAATGAAATAAGAGATTGTTATATTGGAAAGGATGGCACTCTGCAAAAGGAGATCAGGAAATGGCAAGACGTCCTTTACACTTGGATAGGGAGGGCTAACATCGTGAAAACGGTCACACTCCCAATGGCCGTACTGCTCTGTCCTGACTTAGGTGACAGTGCTACTGTGTGAAAATCAGCATGGTACTGCCAAGAAAACTGAGCTTAAGAAAAATAGGAGTTCAACAACGGTTGCTGTATTGCATACTATTGTCTTAAATTCTATATTGTTTCTAATGTTTAAAAACTTTTTGTAATCTCTTTAAAAACAAAAAACAAAAAATAGTTAAAAATTATGCTGAAAATATAAGAAAATAGACCAAAGGATCAATGCAACATATTACAAGAGGTAGAAATAACTCTAAAGTGTTGGTGACATGGCTCAGTGGGCTAAGGCCCTGCATTGGCAAACGCAGGGACGGGGGTTGGACCCCTGGCACCATCTGCTGCACCAGCCCTGCCCCTGGGCATGCTGAATCTGGGTGTGGTGGAACATGCCCATAATCCCAACACTGGGGAGGCTGAAAACAGGGGGATCACCATGAGTTGGAGCTGCATGGTGAAACCCTGTACCAAATACATTAAGAAAGAGAGAAACTCTAATTACATTCAGCCACGTTGTCTTTGACAAAGGGGGCCAAACACATTTACTGGAAGAAAGATAGTCTGCTTAATAAATGGTGGTAGAAAAAGTCTTTCCATATGCCAGAAACTAAACCTGGAATAGACTCATCTCTATCACCATACACTAAACCAAAATACAAATTTATCAAAGATGTAAATATTAAAACAGAAACACTACATCTCATGGAAGAGAGAACAGGTAGAATATTTAAAGGCATAGGTACAGGCAAAGACTTCATGAACAAAACCTCAACTGCATGGGAAATGTTGTCATGAAGGAAGAACTGGAATCTCATCTTATTAAAAAGCTTTTGCACAGCAAAAGAAATCACCAATAACATGAAGAGAAACTGATTATGAAAATACTTCTCAGTTATTCCTCAGACAAGGACTAGTATCTAGAAGATATAAAGAATGGAAAAAGTCAGATGCCTTACATTTAAAGATCAGAGCCAATACTGGGTATCTGAGATGAATACGCAGCTCTCAGGGGAGGAAGTACAAATGGCAAAGAAATATATAAAGCCCTGTTCAACATCAGAGTCATCTGGAAAGAGGAAATTAAATTCCACTTCTCTCCTGAAAGAACAGCTACTATCAAGAAACCAGCCAATAACAGATGCTGGTGGGTGGTACAGAAAAAGGAACTTGTCTCCTATTTTGGTGAGAGTGCAGACTGGTACAACCACTGTGGAAATCAGTGTGGAGATTTCTCAAAAAATTGGGGTAGGCTTGTTTTATTCAGTTATTCCTCTAGTTGGTACCTTCCTGAAAAAAAGTTAAAAGCATCATACCACAGTGATATATGAGCATCCATGTTTACAGCATCATAGTTTGCAATAAGCTAAATCTTGGGGAACCCAGCCCAGATGCCCATCAATCAATGAGTAGATACAGAAGAAATGATTTTATATACAATGACACACTACTCAGCCATAAAGAAGGATAAAATATACACATTTCTAGCTAAATGGGTATACCTTGAGACCATACTCAAGTGAAATAACTCAGACACACATGAATAAATATCGCATGGCCTTTCTGATATGAGAAACTGAAAGTATAAATAGGGACACACTTACTCTACTGAGCTATCTCGCTGGCCCAGGACCAGAATATATGTGGGATGTTATGTAATAGGAAAAAAACTGTTCAAAAAGGAATGGGATCTAGGTAGGGAGGAAGGAGAAAAGAAGGTAAGGAAAAGCAATGATAAAATACAGATAAAATGAAAATGGGTAAAATAGAAACATGGTAAATAAGGTGAGCAAGAGAGATCAAAAGAAGGGGAGGAAAAAAAAGAAGGGGAGGTACACAAGAAGAAAAGAGGAATTAAAACACCTCACATACAGGTAAAAGTTCTCCATGATGAATGTGATCACTATGCATATTTAAACTGTACCAATAAAATTGATTTGGTTCAGAAACTGCCTCTACCATCAGTGTCTACAGCCATGGGACACTCAGGGATGGTGGGGAAAGTTAGTCATTACTACAAGGCGAACTAAGCAACAGAGCTCTCTGATAGACAGCAAAGCAGAACTTTCTAGATGCTTCTGATGGTGTCCTTAGTCACCGCAGACTCTTGAGCCTCCTTCAGTGCTCCAAGTCTGTACTCCCCACAAAGCACTTAGAGTAATTAAGAAAATAGTCATCCTAACTAGAGTCCATGCCTATGACCCCTATGCAGTGGAAATAATTACAGACTCAATTACTCCTTCTGAGTGGAAATTGGTTTGGTCTTTATAAGTGCTAGACAATTATCTGTTCAGGTTAGATTTGCTTAGGAGGACCTTCTAACCATTCTGATTTCATGCAAAGTGTTTTTGGACTTGCATTTTTGGGGTTCAAGTTCCCTCAAGGCAGATGCATGTTTCCATGAAACTTTATAAAGTGAACACAGATAGTCCATTAAAGATGGCTGGCTGTCCATGTTTTATGGCTGATAAACATGAATGGGCATAGACTGTGACAAGCCATGATTCTGTAATTGTTATCACTATGTGTTTACTATCAATGGTGAGAGAGAAGAGAAAACTGGCCATACGTTGGAATTTCCTGAATGTTCTTGAAATACTCTGGTTTTTCTTTCACTATAGTTGAGAATTGCTTTTTCTTTAGAAACTAATATTTCATGAAGAGCATTGTATGTTATTAATATAGCAAGAAGGTAGAAGCCTCACATTTAAAAAAATTTATTTATTTATTAGGTACAGTTTCTTGCTATTCAGTTCCACCTCATAGTGATCCTCCTGCCTCAGCCTCCCCAGCTTTGGAATTACAAGTGTGTGCCGCTGTCCCCAGTTTCACTGGCCTACATGACATGCAGTACCGGGGATTGAATCCAGGTCTTATGTTTGCCAGGCAGGCAATTAGACCACTGAGCTATCTCTCCGGCACAAGATTTAGATCCTAAACTGGAAGGTTTAAGAATTTGTCTCTATGTAAAAAATAAGTTAATTTACCTGGGCTATTGTTTCTTTACCTGGATATGATATGATTCTATTCTTTGAATCTTTGTCTTTGTGTCTCTGTCTTGTTGTGTGTGTGTGTGTGTGTGTGTGTGTGTGTGTGTCTGTCTGTTTGTCTCTGTGTATGCTTAATTCTAAATCAAGAAATAGGACTCACTTTAACAAATCTATAGTCTTAAACATATGCATAAAACATCACAAATATGAAGCCTATTTTTAATGGAATGGTGTCATTTGTGGCCTAGGCCCTATGAAGACAGGAATTTATGATCCTATACAATTTTCCCAGATATCATTAAAACAATATCCAGCATGTATTTTTTAAAAGATTAGTTAGTTGTCATCTTCACATTTCAGGGGTAATAGACTAGGAACAACAACAACAAAATGTCTGGTTTTAAGTATTCATTTGACTAGCAGCAGAGCTAAAAAAGATCCAAACCCCAAACTTCAACACTCTGCAGTTTGAGAAGTTGTATGCTTGTATTTCTCAAGTTCCACTAAATTAACTCCAATTGAGTCCTTTAAATAACAGAAAATTCATTATTTTTTGTTATATAAGAAAACTGCCTGACTGGGTTAAAGACTAGCTTGGTTAATTCACGTTTCATTTTATCTATCTACCATTTTATTTTCCATAAGCAAGAACCCCTTATATTTTTGTAGATCATGCCTCACAGATCACATGACTAGCAAAGAGAGTGCTGGATGCACGACTCCCTGATGTTATGCTCTAGCAACTAATGGCCAACTCTTAGCATCTGAAAAGTAACCAGGGGGAAGATCTATCTCTTACACTGGCAAATTGGATCTTCTCATTTGAGGTCCTATTTCTAATCGAGGTCCCAAGTCTGAACCTGAGCTGCCACCTGGTCTCTGAGACACCTCCCTGCTTCTCATTCTTGGCTGGGTCACCCTCAGGCAGGATTCTTCAGGGGTGCTCAGGATGGCATAATTTCCCATGTTGTACATCCACCCACCGGGGCCAGCATGTACTTTCCTCTTAGGACTCTGAGAGGGCCGACGTCCTCACATTGACACTAGACAGAATGATGAGACTCAGTTGGCCTTGTGTTTCTGAGGTTCCAGAATACAAGGGTCAACCTGTATGATTCATTTTGTCAGTCTTCCTTCTCACGTCCATGAAGGTAGTGGTGGCTGGTAAATAGGGTAGGCTCACCGCAGTGCATTAAACCGTTCCTGCTAGTCAGACTTGCCCAGGATCACTTCTCTTATGTCCCTGGAGGAGGCTCACTGGGTTACACTGCCAGGGCTGATATTCAAATTTAGAATGTGAGAGTATCTGATGTCTCAGACCACTTCCTAGTATGGAAAAACATCATGAATTTCTTCCTTGGCTATGAAAAACTCTCAATCTAGCCAGTTTTAATTATTACATTTTTGTTTATTCTAATCTCTGTGTAAAGTATTCTTACGCTTCACTCACGGAAAGGAACTACTAAACTCCTTGCATAGATCAGTCCACTCAAGAGAGCCACAGTCTTGACACACTTGGTCTTTGAAGAAAGGCAATGTGCCTTGGAGTTTTATTTTATGGATCTGAATATCCTAAAAGGTGTTACCTTTCACTGATACAAATACCTTTCTTTTAATCAGGAAGCAATATTTCTTATTCCTTTTGCCATTTCTAAAGCCCCCTCCAAGTAAGAAAATCCATACAAATGATTCTCATATTGATTGCTCCCCTGTTCTTTCTACAAACATCATGTCACCTATGAGATATTTTGTCATCTCCCCTTCATCTCAGTGGGTCATTTTGCTCCCCTAATGGGCATAAAAGACTTATTTGAAGGTGCAACTGTCTACTTTTATTGGACTCTGAACTCTGCGAGGCCCTGAGGATGATCAATATTTGTTTTTATGTTACCAATATCGTGACGGTGCTGAGAGAACATCAGAAAAAGCCGCACCCTCTTGGCTACAATAATGCAAAGCCCTTACATGTTAGGATGAAATGGTTCAAATGAAAATAAGATTTCAGATATCTCTCAGTACCTCAGAGCAACATGAGCCAGAGACAACCAAAGAGAAGAGTTTTAAGATTGCTATGACTTTTGGGTCAGAAGAAGATGAACCAGGGAAGTTGAAGATAAATGATCTAAAATTTGGGAGGTTAATTAAATCAAGGGAATTATAATTTAAACCCAAGTAATAAAGAGCTTCTAGGAGGAAAAAAAAAGGTAAATTATGTTAAAAGTTGCACAATGTCCGACACCATAAAATTGAAGAGTGTACACTATGTGTATTAGCATGGAGATGACTGTTGGACACATTGCAAAGAATTCTGGGAGACTAATGAAGAAAAAGTTCAGTGTATGATTATTCAATGTAGATCAAGAAGTAGAACCAGCTTAAAATTATCAGTTTGAAGAATTATCCTTTGGAAATTTGAGAAAAAGGAAAAAGCAATTTGGTAGAGACTAGAGGAGGTTTAGCATTAAAAGATTTTGGTATCTGTATCAGGAACAGAATCAGTTTTAAATTATGATTTTATCAGAAGTGTGTAATCAACGGACCCCTGTTATTTTCCAAACTTGGCAAGAAAAAGGCCTGAACATTCTTGTCTCCTGGGCACAGGTGGTGTGCAACTTTCTCCTGTGGGTGACTTCGAGGGGGAGATCATTAGGGCCAGTCTGACTGTAGCTGGGAACCGTGTGACACTTTTGTACTCTTCTGTTTCAGATGCCGCAAATGATACCCTCCCATGCCTCTTTCTTGAAATGATATTCAAGTACATATATTTCCAGAAAAGTGGCGGTCAACATATTTTGCCAAAGACCCTTGGGTCTGTCTTCTTTAAGACAATAACTGGAAGAAGAATTAACAAGATCACTTCACAGGAGGGTTCTGAACTTTGCGTTTAACTAGGGCAAGCAGGATCTTTGAACTTGGTCAGGTTTGAAGATAAACAGAAATTCTGTAGGCCACTCAGGGACATCCTAAAGCTTTAGCTAATTAGATTTTAATAAACAAGGTCATCCCTATGAGCAATCTTACTTGGCAATTTCAAGCCTGAACCATTTATGATGCAGTCAACTTACACAAATTAAGAGACACATAAATCCTCCCCTCACAGGAGAGGCAATAAAAATCCATCACTGCTAATTGGCAGCAAGAAATACCATCAAAGAGAGGAATGAAGGGCCTGAACTTGTGGGGCTATGCACATCCTGGACAATGCAGATCTCAGCTTCGCGACAGTTTTGTGGAGGGAATGAAGTACGTGTGCATGCAGGATTTCATTTTCCTCCTGAGGATCCTGAAGGGGAATTGCCAAATGTTTCTTACAAAGCAGAATATCCAGTTTGTAAACAATATGAAAACGGAGTAGGAAAGAAATGGTGATGAACATATGGAAGATTTAGCTGTTTTATTTCCTTGAGGTGCACAAACATTTGGAAGGCCAATTCTGCCTTTCCAGAGAGACTATTTTATTAGCTTGTCCCATAACAGTACACCACTGGCTGGGTGATTTCAGTAACATGTGTGTTCTCATTGTTCTCAAGGGGAGGAGCTCAAGAGCAAGACGCTAGCATAGTTGGTTTAGCTGTCTAGAAGGTGACTGTCCTCACATTGTGTCCTCTCGTGGACTGCCCTGTGTGTGTGTGTGGAGGGAGGGGGAGGGAGGGAGGAAGGGAGAAAAGGAAGGAAAGAGGGAGAGGGAGAAGGAGAGGGAGAGGGAGAGAGATAGTGAGAGATGCCTTTTCTTCTTTCCTTTGTAGTGCTGGGCATTGAACCCAAGGTCTTACTCATGCTAGGTGTTATCTCTCCTTTCCTTTCCTTTCTTGTGAGGGCATGAGTTCTATGCATATGGACCTCATCTTTCTGACCTCATTTAAGTTCAAATTCTTTCCTCAGGAGCCCTACTTCCTTCAGGTGTGGTGGCACAGTTCTGTAATCCCACCATCTGGGAGGTTCAGGCAGGAAGCAAGATCACCATGAGTTTGGGCTCAGACCAGGTCACCTAGTGAGTTCAAGCCCAGCCTGAAATACTACCACAGTGAAATCCTGTCTAAAAAGTAACACTGTATCCAAATATAGTCACATTGGGAATGGGGAATGTGATTGACAAATTGGACAAAATCCAGCCCAGATAAATTGTGCATAATTTCTTAGTTTGTGTTTTAGAACATATAAATTTGGGAAATGGTAATAGATTTTCTGAGAGTGGGAGAAAAAATACATAGTTTTCCAAGTGTGGGAAATGCTACATTCATTCCATTTAACTCTGGGAGACCTGAAGTACAGCATTGTGTTGTAGAGTCTATGTGAATATGTGCGTTGAATGAAATGTATTTAGTTTTGCTTAACTCAGCCTCCTAGAAGGTCATCAGTTTTTCCAGAATACATATTAATACAAGGAAAAATGGTGTTCTGCGTCATGTCACCCTGTGAAACACAGATTTTGGCACTCTAACTTTCCTCAAATATAGCTTTGGTAGAAAGTCATTCTTGGAGTTTTAGAAAATGTGGTAAATGAAATGCACGTCCAGAAAGAAATGACCACGGGTAAGTCTTTAGGATCTTAATTAAAATGCAACATTTGCTCCACTGTCCACTGCATAGAGAAGGAGAATAAATTTTAATCGGCAAGACTGATCCAATGCTTGAGTTTCTGTATTAAAAGCACTTGAATTACTTTTCTTTCCTTCGAAAAAACCCAACGAGCTTCTCATCCTAGATGCCTATTAAGAGACGAATGATACATAAGCTGTGATACAGTCATATAAACGCTAATAAAGAGTAATGAAATAAAATGAACCATTGGTACATACAAAAGGAAGATGAATTTGTGTTTCTTAGAAGTATCCCATTCTATAAAAGTACAGCATTTTTAAATCCACTCCTCAGTTGATGGGCATGTGCACTGTTTCCAGGATTTAGCTATGACAAATTGTGCTGCTCTAGGCATGGGTGCACATATATTGCTGTAGTATGATGTTTTCAGTTCTTCTGCAAAAATACCCAAGGTGGCGGTAGTTGGGTGGAATGGGACCTATAACCCTAGCTTTTTAGGGAATCTCCACACGAGTTTCCACAGTGACTGTACCCGTGTGCATTCCCACCAAAAGTGAAGAAGGGTTCATTTCCCTCACAGCCTCCCAGCATTTGCTTTTTGTTTTTTTTTTTTTTAGTTTCTAAAATTTGTATTTAATTTTAAAATTATTTTTATTGCATTTAATAAGAAATAACTACGTGACAGTTTCAAAACATGTTATTAGTACATTTCTAGTATTTGACACAGTGTATATTGTTGTCCTCCTAGTAGTTATATAGAGCACAGGGTGTAGATGAGATAATTTTTCTAATCATTATTGGTACAAAAAAATTTCTTCTCACTGAACTAAGAGAAAGTAGTTGCATACATGATCCACTGTCTCATAATCACAGTAGGTTATTGGCAAAACTGACAGTGATGGAAGCTGTTGATTTAAGCCTTTTACAGCTCAGCATACTAACCTAGCTTTATGTTTTATGCCTCGTGGTTAAACTTTTCTGCTGTGTGGTTAAGGACAACTTGGAAGACCCAAAAAAACTCCACCAAGAAGCTACTAGAATTAATACAAAAATTCAGTAGCATAGCAGGATACAAAGTCGACACACAAAAGTCAATAGCATTCTTCTACACAGATAACAAATACACTGAGAAGAGAAATTAGAGAAACAATATGTTTTACAATCACACCAGAAAATGAAATACTTGGGAATTAACCTAACTAAAGAAATAAAAGATCTTTGCAATGAAAACTACAGTACTCTGAAAGAAGAGATCCTAGAGGATTTCAGAAAATGGAAAGATATTCCATGCTCCTGGATAGGAAGACCCAACATTGTGAAGATGGCCATACTCCCTAAATTGTTATACAGATTTAATGCGATTCCTATTAAAATATCATCAGTATACCAGCATTTGTTATTGGTTTATTTCTTGATGATAGGCCATTCTTACTGGGGTAAGATGGAATCTTAGTGTTGCTTTAATCTGCATTTCTTGAATGACCAATTATGATGAACACTTTTTCATAAATTTATTGTCCATTTATATTTCTTCATATGAGAGGTGTTCATCTCAGCTGCCTATTTTTGGATTGGGTCTTTGAATTTGGAGGCCTGATTTTTAAAAAATTCTTTGTATGCTCTAGATTGAAGTTCTTTACCTTAGAGACAGTTGGCTAATTTTTTTTTTTTTCCAGTTTGGGTTTTCTTTTTTACTCTGTTGGTGATTTCTTTGGACATGCAGAAACTTTTCAAAAAGATGACATCTCAACTGTTGATTCTTTGAAGTATATCCCATGCAGTTGGGTTTTTGTTTGTGAACTCTCTGCCTACACCGATATCTGCACGATTTCTACCCACTTTCTCTTTCAGTAGATTTAGTGTTTCTGCTTTCATATTTAGATCTATGATTTTAATTTTGACTTTAATGCATGGCGATAGACATCAGTTTAGTTTAAGTCCTTTGCTTGTGGAAAGCCAGTTTTTCCAGCATCATTTTTTCTTCTAATGAACATATTTGGCCCCTTTGTCAAAGACAAGGTGGTTGAGTGTGTTTGCAGTTGTATCTGCATTTTCTAATCTGTTCTAGTAATCCTCAGGTCTGTTTTCTTGCCAATACCCTCCTAATTCTATTACAGTAGCAGTATAATTTCAGGCCAGGAATTGTGATGCTTACTGCCTTGCCTTTGTTGCCCAGGATTGCCTTTGCTATCCTAGAACTCTTCTGTTCAAAATCAATTTTAAGAATATTTTCTGTAGCTCTGTGGGGCATCCTAGTGTCATTTTTATTGTGATTGTATTAAATGTATATAACAGTTTTGGGAGTATAGCCATTTTCTCAATGTTGGTTCTTCCTATCTCTTAGCAAGGGATACTTTCCATTTTCTGAAATTCTGTTTGATCATCTTTTTAAGAATACCATAATTTTCAAATAACCAGAGCTTCTCTTTTTTTGTTTTTTGGTACCAGGGATTGAACTCAGGACCCTGCACTTGCCAGGGAAGCGCTTATTCTACTGAGCTATTTCCCTAGCCCTTACTTTTTTTTTTTTTGTCTTTTTTTGAGATAGGGTCTCGCTGTGCAGTTCAAGCTGGCCTTGAGCTCACTTTCGTAGTCCAGGCTGGTTTCGAACTCACACCGATCTTCCTGCCTCAGCCTCCCAAGTGGGGCCAAGTGCTGGGATTACAGGCGTGCGCCACCATGCCTGACTCTAGCGCTTACTTTTTTATTAGTTTGATTTCTAAGTATTTCTTCTATTATAAAAGATATTTTTTCCTTAATTTCTCTCCCAGTGAGTTTGTTGTTTGAATACAACTACAAACATTATTGATTCTTTTTTTTTGTGTGTTGAGTTTTTAATCTAGCTATGCTACTGAATTTGCTTATTCTAGAAATATTTTCATAGGCAAATGGATACAACTACATTACCATACTTTTAAGTGAAATAAAGCAGATTTTCATGTGTAAACATCATATCATCTCCTAAGTGTAAGTAACTGAAAGAATACATGAGATCCAAAATTTACAATAGATATTGTGAAAGGGAAAGAAAGTGCTCAAAAGGAATGACAACTAGAGTGGAGGAAAGGAGGAAAGAATAAATAGATATATATATGTATATATACATATATATACATATATATGTATATATATGCATATATTATATCAACTAATATAATATTTTTAACTGGTGTTAGTTTATTGAAAAGAATGGCTGTGGTTACATTGCTTGATTGATTTGACATGCGTATATCTTATAATCTGAACTACTTTAACAATAACAATATGCAACATATTAACCATTGTTAGTTTTCTACTATCTTGTTCTGAGATTCTGTACCATTGTTTTATTATTTTTTCTCTTTAAAATAATAAAAGCAAATCGCCCCCCATGTCCCAATCTGGTAAAATCCTCAAACATGATATTGAGAAAAAAAGCCAGACACAAATGCCTATGTTCAATGACCCTAGTTATGTCATTATCGTAGTTAGCACAAGTAACCTACGGTAATAAGATTCAGAACAGTCAGCATGCATCGACCCTGCACTGGCAGGCAACTCATTCAACACTATTCACGATGGAGGTTGGAGACTGTGGTTAGGCAGTGTGAAAGAGGAATTTCCGATGAGTGCTGACCACACGCTTGAGCTGAATAAGTCCCTGCTCGTAGCATTTATCGTTGGAGGGACTGAACCAGAGCAGGGCCCAGGGAGGGAGGATGATTATGCTATACAGAGTGATCTGGTGACACCTTGACTTGGTGGATGATTTCATGGGTACACTGATCTGTAAAAGTGACTGTGCTATTCCTTTGACATCATGCACATCCTGGTTCCAACCGTATGTATCTGTTTCCACAGCTTATTAGTAATATAGATACATAAATAGATAGATAGGTGTCCTTGTTTTAGGGTTGAGTCATGCGCCTCATAAATAGACAGCTCTATGGATATAGTTGACATAGCATTATAAAATCCTCTGCCCTCTTTTCTGCAACATAGCTTTCTTTCTTTCTTTCTTTTTTTTCTTTTTGAGACAGGGTTTCATTATGCAGTTGAGCCTGGCCGTGAGCTCACTTTTGTAGCCCAGGCTGGTCTCGAACTCGCACCAAGCCTCCTGCCTCAGCCTCCCGAGTGCTGGGATTACAGGCGTGAGCCACCACGCCTGGCTTAACATAGCTTTCTTGAGTAGAGATTATATAATTGTAGTTACAAAACTTCAGTTTGATAATTCACTAGTAATTATCCTCATAAGTGATATCCCCCTTTTCGAGAGCAGACACTCTGCCTTGTGAATCAATCATGGCATATTTTATTATCAAATTTTTATAAATACACAAAGTGATGAGAAGGGAAGGTTCTGGTAACATCCTTTGCTACAAGGGCCCCTGACTCCTTCCACAAATGGACCAATCTGGTGCAATAGCAGGAACTCAGGCCAGGCAGGAGCAGGTGCTGGGTAGCAGGTCAGTGAAGCTTCATCTGGTCTGAGAGCCATGCGCTATGGCTGCTTCACTGCCCCAGCTCCGCCTTCTGAACTTCACTGTGAACACAGCACAGGAGGCTGTGTTTTCTTTCTATCCTCCTGCCTCAGCCTCCTGAATGCTGGGATTAAAGGCGTGCGCCACCACGCCCGGCCTTGACTTCAATCTTCCAGGAACATGCAGTTCACCTGGTTTTCCACACCTTGTTTATTTTTCTCCACATACCTATATTATAGCACATTATAGACGTACTTTGCTTCTTTTATGACATCTTTGTTATCTTCTTTCTCTTTCCCTTTTTTTTTTTGTAATTCTACAGTTCTTTAAAACTAAAAGTTACCCCTTTTGAGTAATTTTAATCTCCAAATTTTATTCCTTTAACAAAGTTCATATTCTTTTGAAGAGTTATAAGCATTCTTAAGAGAATCATACATTTTAATTATAATTATATAATGCATATTTGATTACTAAGATTCTGAAATAAAAATTACAATGCCAGTGGTGATAATGCACAATTCCTAGAATCTTTTATTGCAGAATTACCATTGAGAATAATCTACAGGGAATAAGTAATTTGTTCAAGCTGCTTAAAGCGAGTGCATTTGGAAGTAAATGTTTTAATATTACCCAATTAAAATGTTCTCTCTTTTATTTAATGTCTTTTATTGGAAGCCTATAGAACACATTACCAATAATGCTATTCTTGGATACAGTACCATTTTGAGAAGGTGGGCAATGGTATTAGTTCAAGGATTAGAGTGTTTAAAATGGAAATCAGCTGTGAGGTGGATTTTTCCTTTTCTTTGGGCATCTCTTATTCATCATATGCATTGTTACTCTGGGTATGTATTGACTGCGCTAGCTCACTAAAATTCGCCAATAAGAGATGGTCCTCTGGCTTCCGTTGGCAATGTCAAACATCCCTGGTGTAGACAGTAAAATAGATTAGAAGGAAGCAAAAGCATATTGAAACAGTCACATGAGAATGTGAGAAATGGATCTTTTCATTTATTACTTTTAGGGGTAAAAGGACACACAGTATTGAGGTAGCCAGAGGAGAAGTTCAGTGTGGGGACTGTAAATTAACTGTGAGATGGAAAATAAAGACTTTTCAAGGAACCAAGTGGAAGGCCTCTGATACAAATAGTTCATTCAGGTTTAAAAGAAAGCTAGCAGCGTGTAGTTTTGAAGGCTACTTGATTCGCAAAGCTCTTTACAGTAAGTAAAGCAGATACAGTGGACTCCTACAACCTATGTACAATTACTACTCTGCATACCACTTGTGTCTTTGGTTAGTCTTGCCAAATATGTTTTTTGTTGTCTCAAGAACTACTTGTAGGTAAGCTGCTGTTCATCACTATATTTCAAGTAAGGAAGAAAAAAACGTATTTTTAGGGCTTCCAAGTTATGGAAGAAAGAGCATAAAACATTTGGATACAGCATCATTGACAGACAGCGCCCCTGGGTGCTGTGCAGGGAGACCCCATGTCAGCACTGTCCACTTCCCACTGTCCCTCCCTCTGCTGGACTCATACCACCTACAATTGACTTGGAACAGGAAATAACTGCCCAGTTGATGCTGGCTCAACTGCTTGTTGCTATCGCTTTTGTTCAGTGCTTATTTTTCTTGTTTATTCATAACCTTGTCCTATTAAGTCGGCTAATTTCTGGCAATTCAAGACATACATATGCTTACGTGGAATATAACAACAGTTAGTAACATCACTACTGGGCCATGTCTCACATCCTTGGCTAACAAACTTAACCACTTACAGGGTTTGTGTTCTATTCCTTCGTATTTTGTCATGGGTGGCATAAAGCACCTTTAGGCAACCCCAGGTTCCCTTGGTTATAATGTTGGCTTATGCGCTCCACTACCTAATTCCCTGGTGTCTTCGTGCCCTTCATAGAAACTGATTCTTACCCAGGTAGGAAAGTGATATTCTGCTACCTATGCAAATTCCAGTTTAAAGACCTTAGCAGCCAGTGACACCCATGACATCGCTTACCTTCTCTTACTCACCCATCATGGCTATGTATTTCCCTCCAATGATATCTGCTATTCCCTGAAGGGCAAAACTAGGAGGGAAAAATTCTTGTTCTTTGTTAGCAGCGACTTTTTTTTTCTTTCTTTCTTTTTAAAATGTATTTAGCACAGAGTCTACAGGGTCTCCCTGCACACATTGGACTTGTAGCGATCCTTCCTGTGTTTCAGCCTCCCGAGAGCTGGGATGACAGGCTCGTGCCACCACATGTCCTCTCAATCTCCATCTCAGCCTGCCCTGGAGGTGGAGCAGGCACCCCGCGCCAGTAATGGAGCCCCCCTACCCCTGCTTCTGCCTAGGCAGCCGCGTGGGATCCCCTGAGCTATCTGGCTGGCCCTATTTTCATCCCTAAAGTGCAAATAGACGGTTCTGTGATGGTGAGCATTTTCCTTCAGCACTTTAAAGATCTTTTGCCATCTGACTTAAGAGGAGAAGCTAGCTGTTGGTTTAATGTTGGCTTATGAGAAGATTATCTATCCTTTATTTTGGAACCTTGTAAGCATTTGCTTTTCAGAAGTTTTAACTATTAAGTGACAGAGATTCAGAATGCTCCTTAATGCTGCTCTGATTTTGGAAAATTCCCCCTGAGTCACTCATCTCGGACTGATTTGCTGCTTCTTTCTCTTTCTCCTTCCAGAGTTCCGACGACACAGAAACTTGACTTCTTGCTTTGGGCTTTTGTTGCTCCTGTACTGTTTCTTCTGCTCTGCTTCATTATACTTCTTTCTAAGTATTTTTTCCTACTTCCATGTAATTTCCAGGTATCTCATTTCCTGTTCACTTGTGTCTAATCCAGCTGTCTTCAAACTGCTTGAAAGTCAAAGTCCTCTTCCAGGAGCTTTTGGAGAGACTTGCGCCTAATCAAATTCTGATACAATTTAATACAGTCATTCCCTTGTGAAATGATTCTTTGGAAGACATATTTTTGGAAGTTCAAAGAACTCCATAAACCCCTGAAAAGATGCACATTCTCAGTATCATGCATATGAAAATCCAAACCTTAATAAGGTACCATTTCATAATTACCCAAATAATCAGTGTTAACACATGAAATTGTCAGGTGAACGTGTAAAACAATAAAACTTTACATTTCTTTTGTGGATTTTTATGAGTTTGTAGATTGTTGTAAAAATGTCTTTTTCATTATCAGCTAAATTGGAAGGCTTGTGTGGTCTTCGATGCGGCGGGTCCACTTTCAGACAGAAATAGATCCAACAGCAAGCATGCTCTGTGCACTCAGAGTTAAGGACTGGAATATTCACCATCTTATTCCCCTGGCTGAACACTGGAAAGAAATCCAGGTGTTTGGTGTGGATGTTTGCGTGCTCCAAAATTCATTTGGTGAAAATCTACCCCTAAAGAGATGGGATTAGGAGGCGGGGCCTCTGCAAGGTGGCTGGGGAGAGCAGAGCCTCAGGAATGAGGTGAGGCCCTGTGGGAGAGAGATTCATGACCCACCCTTTCCACTTTGTATGCACAGTGAGAAGATGCCACCAGTGAGCAGGCAGTGCGGCCGAGGAGAGGTCCTATTGGCTAGATCTTGACTGTGGGCCTTCAGCCTTCAGAGCTGTGAGGACCAACTTTCTCCTGCTTACAAACTATCCCATCTATGGTATTTTGTGATAGCCCTTGAAACAGACTAAGACAAAGTGTCCATGGACAATGTAACTGGTGCATACTTACATCAACGAATACCATAACAATCAAAATAAGCTATGGCTATATGTGAAGACATAGATGGAGCTTGCAAAATTAATATTGGGCAAAAGCCATCCAAGCAATTACTTTTACGCAAATTACAGAATCTTGCAAATTTAACTCAGAGTTTTAGGACTCAGGACAGTACACACTTGAGCAGGGGAGAACCTCCGAGCTGTTGGTGGTGGTCTTTTCTGAGTCACCCCTGTGGTAGTCACGTGAGTAGTTTCTTTGGGAGAAATCATGGATTTGTAAAAATGAAAAATTAAACAATAAGTGAAAGTCTTATTGTTTAATAAGTGAGAGCTTATTAAAGTGAGAGCTCCAGGGTTCCTGGGCAACTGAGGTTTGGGACAGGAGGAAAGGGTGGGTCGCCTTTTGGGGGATCAGGTTAGGCAGTGAGCAAAGGAACCCCTGGCAGGAGGGTGGAGCCCCTGGGAACCCCTAATGGGCTTCTCAGACCAATTGCAGAATTTAATTAGAGTTTCTACTGCCACTCTGTGTGGACTTAGGAGAGATGTAAATTTTCCTTTTGACAGCTCCACAATTTCCATTTCATATTACAAGCATTTAAATATGGCTCAAAAGAAAACAGGTTCCCTGATGTGTTGTCCTTACCTCATTGAAGGCTATTCAGTTTCCTCCCTTCCAAAAAAAAAAAAGAAAGAAAATAATAATCCTCTTGAGATATTCTTTGAGAATCTTTGGAGAACACTGAATATATATGCATAAATATTCACTTATGTATTTTGTGCTTCTTAAAACTGAAAAGTAACTGAATTCTACATCATAAAATTCAATTTTAATAATGTGTGCATTGGGTTTATTCAAATATAGTTATTATTTTTATGGTAGTTGAAAAAAACTGATAAATATGAGCAATTCAAGTAGCTAAGTAAGCTAAGTGGGTTCTAAATCCTGAATTGGTTTCGACATTTGCACTGTGCAAAGCATCATTTTCATTTCACTACGAAGTTCTTTCTTGGGGGAAAAAATGTTTCACTCTAAGTAGCTCCTCTCTGCCATTACACTTTAATTCTAATCATAGATTCTTGGATTGGGTCTATGCCTGGGGTCAAGAGATACATGCTGGAGCATTTCTGGACTGAGGTTAGCTATATCCATGCTTCTTGCACTTGTTCACCTGTACCTCCAGATCTGTGGCGAGGTCCCTGTCTGCTTCTCCTCTGTGGTCCCTGGAGGACCTTTTGCTAGGTGAGTGTGCTGGTCCACATGGCCAGGGACTGCATAACAGATGGCAGAAACAGGGTGATCAGGCCAGGGATTAGCGCTCTGTCTCCTGATCCTGTCACTACCTCTACATAATGGAAAGCAAGGCAGAAGTCCACGAAATGTGGTCTGGGGACAACCGGAAATGCTGACACTATGTTAGGAAATGTGTCATCTATTAATCCTAAGTGTTTTCATAAAGCATTATTGTCTGTTTCACTCTCATCTGCTTATTGATATACAAGTGAATTCTCTGCAGACTCTATGGAATCCAATTACAACAATTTGAGTCTAATATTCTGCTATTTCCGTTTAGTTACACATTTAAAGAGCTTCGAAATATTGTGTCAGAAAGCCACGTCTCATTAATCTTTTTTGTTGTTGTTTTGTATGCAGACAACATAGAGTTTTAAAAAGTATGCACTGTAAAAAATAGTTTTGTTTTCTTTCTTTTTTTTTTTAAAGTATTATTTATTTATTATTATTTTTTTCTTATTTAAGAACCCTTGTTTGTTTATTCACTCATTTTTATGGCCGGCTCAGCCCGCCCCGAGGGCAGGGCTGGCGCAGCATGTGGTGCCAGGGATCGAACCTCAGTCCCTGAAGCCGCCCAAGCTTCCCCAAGCAGGCGCTTTAGACCACTGAGCCATCCCGCCTGGCCCAAAAGTTTTGTTTTCATAATGAAATAATTTCTGTTTTTCAATGGTTTTGTGAGTGCTGTTTGGTACCTTATTCCTGCTACATCCCTGGACCTCCTCCGGGAAGAACAGAGTGACTGGAACTCTTCACAGAGTTACATTGGAGACCATTGGTGAAAATGGGTGCACAGCGTGATCATTCTAGAGACTTTTCCTCTACAAATGCTTAGGATTTCCTGTGTCCAGTCTGGATAGGCCCTTTATAACCACCAATTTTCACGTATAAGATACCTATTCAGTTTCCAATAATGGCTTTGTTGAACAGATACTGAGAGATGAACTTCATCTTCAGGGCCAATATCTAAGATTTTAACCAAATAGCAAAGCACATCCATTATCTGAATAAGAGAAATCTGTGAATGTCCTGCCTTGGGGATTGTGTTTTAGAAGAGGGCGGTACCTTATCTGAACCTTCCCCAAACACCTGGGTAATAAGCTGCTATGGAAAATGTTCTGTGCTCAAATTATTTGGAGGGTCAAGTTCTGCTGCTGCAAGATTTTTCATATTGCCTAATTGTTGCCGTTCTATGTGAATTTCAAAGATGACTATGATACACAGCTTGAAGATTTTTTGATCAAAATATTTTCCTCCTGATTATAAATTCACATCTCTCAGGACTAGAACATAGTTTGGAAACTGCTGTCTCAATTTAACTGAAGGAAACTTTAATGGGATTTTGGTAATCTGAAGTAAAATAATGACTAAGGAATTTATTTTTCTAGGTCAGCTTTCCAATATGTTGCTTCTCTAATCAACAGTAATAAGCACATAACGTCATGGGAAACTTTGCATGCACACGCAAACCTTTACAAAACAATACTTCCATTTACAATGTTTAGTATACCCCAGCATTTTATGTTCTAACTCATAGCATTTTCTAACATGTCAGGCACAGGCTACTAAAATGATTTCTCAGTCCATAACTTTGAAAACAGTGCTTTTGATGACTTCATGAAAGAGTAAGAACTTGGCTGGCCAGATAGCTCAGCGGATTAAAGTCCCTGCTTAAGCAAACACAGGGGCCAGGGGTTCAATCCCAGGCCTGCCTTGCCAGCCCTGCCTCTGGGGTGTGCTGAGATGGGGGATTGAGATGTACTTGGATTACAGGTACATGCCTGCCATCCCAGCGTTTGGGAGACTGAAAAGAGGTGGATCTCCACAAGTCAGATCTGTGTAGTGAAACCCTGTAGACCCTGTACTAAATACATATTTTTTAAAAAGGTAAAAACTAAACCACTTTAAATGTTTTTTCCACTTAGCAGCATGATCTTCCCCAAATGTAGCAAATGATACTTGCTCTGGCTCCTGTGAATGGGTGCTGACAAGGATTAAATAAAAGAACGTCCATGGAAGCATGCTAAATGGCACAGGCTATTTCATAAGCATATCATTAATATTAATTAGCAGTCTTCATCTGTGACACATTTCCCCAGAAAGGATGCTGGAGATGGTCTGGTTTAACGTAGCACGAAAATTTGAATCAAAGATAGCGTGACATTATCTTGTTTTCTTGCACTGAAATCGCCTCAACTATCCAATCATCCATTCCTAGACTTTTCACTCTCGTGCAGCTAAGGAATAATTTGTTGCCAAAGATCTCAAGATCTGTTTTTGTTTGTTTGTGGTGCTGGGGATTGAACTTGGGACCTTGCTCTTACCAGGCAGGTGGCTATGTCGCTCAGCTATCTCTGCAGCCTTTTGAGAACTTTTATTGCAAATAATTTTTCCATTTCTGCCTGCCCCTACTATTTCAGAACCGTCCAGTGAATTTGAGATTTCTAACTCCATTCCTTCTTGCTTTCTCTGACTCTGACAACACCCCTTTTTGTTTGTAAGACTATGCATTAATTGATAATCAGAGGTCGATGAGATAGCTCAGTGGTCTAAAACACCTGCTTAGGCAAGCTGAGGCAAGTGCGCAGGGACCACCGTTCAATCCCTGGCACCACATGCTGCACCAGCCCGCCCCAAGGGTGGGCTGAGCCATTATTGTTTGCAAAAATAATAACAGTAATATTCAACTTCTAGGGTTCCAGACAAACTTATAAGATCCTCTCCCTATGTGGACTATTTTAAAAGAGTGAATATTTTCATTAAGTAAAATTCATTTTACCAATACAAGTCCTTCTAAAGTTAATTGAACTGTAATGAAAATGATCAATTCCTTGCTGCTTTCCAATCAGATTACTTAAATCTGGAAATGAAGCTTTCATTTCACTATTTGGAATCATAAATAGCGACTAAGATTTTATACTGCAAATGAGCTAGACAATGAAACGGGTTACTAAAAATTGAAACAATTAAAAAGATTTTATGTAAAGAATTGCAAATATTTAATGTGAAAAGAAATTATTTGATGTGTGGATACCTGCCTTTATGATTCCAGAGAAATTTCGGCGTGTGTGTGTGTGTGTGTGTGTGTGTGTGTGTGTGTTTTGCTTAAATAAACCTGCTCTACTCCTAAGAAAGATATTTTGTTCTTTAGGAAATACTTCTATGTTTCCCTGGAGCTTTGGATTTCTTTATTCTTTTGTTTTTGTACAAAGGACTGAACTTAGGACCTTGCACTTGCCAGACAGGTGCTTATGCTGCTCAGCTATATCCCTGGGCTTTTGCTCCACCTGGAATTAACTTTTCTGCATGGTGCAAGGTAGGGATGCGCAATGGTTTGGGTAAATTCTCCCCAAAGGTCGAGTCCTGCTGAAGTCTTCTTTCTGGCTTGTAGCACTACTGAGAGGTGATGGAATGGAGCCAGGTCTGATAGTGCATGGCGGTAATCCTTGTACATGGGAGACTGGGCCAAGATTGCAAGTCTTGAGCACATTGTGGACAACTAAGTGATTTAGCAAGTCTCTGACTCATAATAAAAAGGGAAGAAGGGCTGAGATGTAGCTTAGTGCAAAGACCCTGGGTTCAACCCCCAGTACAAAAGAAAAGAGAAGAAGGAGAAGAAGGAGAAGAAGAAGAAGCAGAAGGAGAAGGTGAAGGACACGGAGACAAAGAATCTAATGGGAGAGGGCTAGGTCACGGCTGTTATAGCCTTGAAGGAAATACTGGGACCCGAGACTCTTCTTTCCTTTTCTTCTTGCCCCTGGCTTCCAGTAAGCGAGCGGCATGCACTCCCACCTACCCCTGCAGCACGCATTGCTCCATCACAGGCCCAAATGACCACAGACTGTAAATGCCAAACTCTGGGCTGCCTACATATGCCGTCTTTTTCAACCTATCGTCTCTACTATTTTGTTACAATAACATAAAACTGAGTAACAGGATTATTCCATCTTTTCCTTTGGGACACCTGAAGGTTGTGTACAATTTCCTTATAAGATCATCTCTTCATACTTTTGCACTGGCTTGTTAAGACTCCCATATATGGGTCTATTTGTAGACTTTTTACTTGGTTTCTGTTGCCATTTATCATATAAAAATCTTAATATGGATAAAGAATCTCATAGCATGTGTGCACATAGAACATACCTTACTAAGTGTACCATAGCTCCTCATAATATGGGCAATATAAACAATATAAAACAAGGGCTGGCCAGATAGCTGAGCAGACTAAAGCCCTGGTTGTCATGCAGGCCCTCAGGGCATGTTGACAGTTGATTGCTATTGGATGTGGCGGTCACATTTGTAATTCCAGTGCTTGGGAGGCTGAAAATAGGAGGAGCACTATGACACTGATCTGTGTAGTGAGACCCTGTAGAGCCTGTACTAAATACATAAAAAACATAAAATAGCTTATAAACATAAAACCCAACAGAGGTATATTAAAATTTAAACTCCAATTCTCTCTTTCTCTCGTAACACATTTGTATTTTCCATCTTTTAAATACTATTTTGCACTCTTTATAGTGTATATTCCATAAATAATACTATTGTGTGTTCTATTAAACTTTGTCAACATAAGGAAATTTGGCTACAGATTGTTGAGTGAGGAAATGTATGAATGGTGAACTCTAAGAGAGTTAGTTAAGTGTGAAAATCATTGAAAAGTTTAGAACAAGATATTAACAATAGCATTCCAAAATAAATTACTAGCTGAGAATAAACAAGTTGTAAATATCCAGAAGAACAAGGTGCATGTCCAGCCAGTAACATTCAATGATTTTCAAAAAATATGGATTCTACTGCTCTTGTCTAATCACCATCTGTAAAGTCAAGCTAGTAGTACTATATTTTCTACTTAACCTAATTTTTTCACATCATAGTAAGACTGTGGTTAGAATTCAATGATACATCTTTTCCCAATAAAATTATCCTTTCATGAATACCATTAGTTTTACTATATCTAAGATAAAGCTGTGCCACTTGTAAGTCACTTCCCGTAGTCATATGAAACCTGAAGTCTCCAAATCTGACTTGAATAAAGTCTTCAAAGGCAACAGAAGATCCGCAGAGGTCTCCGGAAGAGGCCTGAAAGGGGAGATGATGGTGCACGACCCCAAGCAGTATGTCATAAAGTTATCTTCATTCTTCTCTGTATTTCATGACCAATCAGTCTTCTTTGTGCTCCTGAAAGTCATCGGCTTGCCTCCTCTGCTGTCTTACTGTCCAACTTCCTCCTATCTCATTTCCCTCCTCATGGCTTCTGGTTTAATTTCTATCAGTGGGTCGGAAGTGTCCCCTGGAAAAATATTTCCCAGTTCCAACTCCTGGTACTTATGAATATGTCCTTGTATGGAGGAAGGAGCTTTGCAGGGACGATGAAAGCCAGCCCAGATCCAGTGGCTGTTGCCCTTAGAAGAGGAGGGAAGCGCAAGCAGGAGACACCAAGGGAGGGACTTCCATGTGGCAGGACCCAGACCTGGAAGCACGCATCCACAAGCCCAAGAAGGACCAATGATTGTTGGCAGACACTAGAAGCCAGAAGAGAGGTCATGGCCCTGTTGACACCTCAATTTCATACTTCTGAATGCACAATTTGAGAACAAATTTCTGCTTTTCAAAGTCACTCAGTGGCACTTTTGTCACAGCAGGGCTCTTGCTTAGGAGGGGGGAAGGGCGAGAGTGGCTACCGTGATGCCAATATGTTTGCCCCACCCTGGTAACTTTCTATCACTTGACTACATGAACCTACTTTCCAGGGATTCAATCACTTACACCGCTCTGCCTGGCTCAGGGGACAATGCTAGGGATAGAAACTATTCTCATGGGATTCTCAGCTCAGGGACAGGATACTGAGGGGCATACGATTAAAGTGAGATACAATTAGTGCCTCCTGGAAACCTAAGAAAGTACAGCGTGAGCAACGCAAGCATCCAGAGAACATTACTCTCCTCATCAGATCTGAGCGGAAGCTGGGGAGATAGCTCAGCGGCCTAAGTGCCTGCCTAGCAAGCATGAGGTTCTGAGTTCCACCTAGTATCAAAAGGAAAATGTGGACTAGCTATTCCTAAGGCAGTGTTTTTCAAATTGTAGCTTGAGATTCATTATAGATGGTAATTTTAATTTTGAATACCATGAGCAGTGTTTTAAAATAAAAAAGGTAATATAACAAGATGTAAAATTAAGAAATAACAGTGCATTAGACTCTATACAATTCATCATTGCATATTTTCTTTTTTACCATTTTATATTTTCTCCCAAAAATAAAAATATAAATTAAAAATTGATGTCTGGGTCCATAATACATTACTGTATATATACAAAAATCATAGCTATAACTTCATTACTAGCACCAAACTTTATACAATTTTTAGGTATTATTCTATGAGGCCTTAATTCCGTGATATGCATGCCTGGGGTGTGTCTGTGTGTATATGTGTATGTCTACTCTTGGTCAATATAACATAACTTTCCTACTGCAAGTTGTAGTCTGCATTTAATAACGCATACACTCCTGAATTCCTGCTAAGCAGTGGAACACTAATAATCTATGATAATTAAGCAATATGTCATCAGGTAGAACACAGTACCATAGGCATATATTTATTACTTAAAGAAATATTTTCAAATCAGGGTGTAAAATGCTATTATTTATAAAGAACAAAAAGGGGAGATTTAAATATATACATGCTTTAAACCATGTACTGTGCATTTCAAAGTACAGAATGATAATAATTTTGGCATCCATATTAGATTTTTAGAGCTTTCTCTAAATCTTCCCTATCTACCTGTATTAAGCTGACTTCCTAAAATTAAAATCATGCCACCATGACTTTTCATAACACCATTTATTGAAGATACATCTTTCTCTAAATATTTGAATTGCACTTTAATGTAATACTTTCTATTATCGTTTCAAATCTAGCTGCTAATATATTCTCGAGTCTAAATAGTTCTTCCCTGATCTTTTTTTAACCCATTAGACCAAGATTTAATAGTGGCTCCGCTCCAGTATTTAAGTGGATGCAAATTTAGTCTTGAATATATATTTGAACTTTTCTGAATTAGGCTAGCATACATATTCTAGTAGAAGATTTTTTTCCATTATACAGATGTATTTCTCTCCATAAAGCCTGCTAATAATCAGAAATGCATTGTTCTTTTTCTGTTTCTTTATTGCAGAAAAAAAAATCCTGTTTACTTCCCAAAAGAAGTTATGTTATCAGATTGGGTCCAAGAAGTTTCTCTTAATTCAGGCAGGCCCGGTTCTTGACACAGTGATATATAAAACACCTCTTATCAGTGAGAGGCGTATGCTAATGTATTAGGCAGAGCTAGAAAGTAGGAGAAACTGGGAAGGGGCTTCAGTGTGAGCAGCTATAGGATAGGAACGCAGCTCTGACGGAGAAGATCAGACTGGTCCATCCACAGATGATGGGAACAGCGTCCTGGAGTTGCTGGGATGTGGCAGCATCTGGTTGGTCATGACGTCAGTTCTGGTTTTGCAAGACTGTTTTGGAGAAGTTTGCAACAGCTTGGAAGGGCAGCTCAGTCTTCACACAGTGATTGTCTCTGGTCGATGGGGTCCCCAAGTGACTACAGGATCAGAACAATAACTAGAGACTTCTGGGTCTGCCTGGATAACTGAATGTCCCTGCAGATGCCTCATGCTGGGGCTGTCATCTTCAAAGGGGATGAGATAGGTTATATAAATGTAGGACTCGCCCACTCCTACTGTCAGTTTCTAGACAGACTCTCCCCAGATGATTGTCATGCCTGTGTGCAGAGTTGACCCAAAGCTTGAAGGTAATAAGAAGAAACAAATATGAAATGAAAATCAGGTTTTATTCTGCCTTAGTTATCCATTGGGTACCTGTAGGTCCCAGGGAAGACTTACTGCTTTTAACAAAAGCAGCTTTTAAGTCCCTGCCAACCTCAGAAGAAAATGCAAATTGAGCTTATAATGAGCTCCATGTTAAGGGCTCAGAAGCTTATTGACTCTTGTCTCATGATGGTCTCAGTTATAAATTCATCTTTTTGTACATTATTTTTCTTTTACTATTGTGCTTATGCTTCCTCCCATTCTCCTTAGGGACACATGTAAAGGTCTTTCCTGTTTCGCTGTTTCCCAAGTCTAATTATTTATTTTTCTGGTTCTCAAGTCTAAGTAATGCATGGGAGACAGAACTCTAATTCTTCCCTCCTCATTACTCCAGTTGGGCCTGAGAACTGTGCTGACATAAAACAAATCAGCAGGAGATGCATACAGATTTCTTTCTACAGGTATAGGGAGTCTCTATAGGCAAACCGAGCCCATGTAAACAATTAGAGCAAAATATTTATAGTCAAAGTTGCACACTGAGAAAATGCGACAGTAACTTAGATGGCTCAGCCAGGTGGAGCCATTGTAGACAGGTAGGGCTGTGCTCTTGAGAGAGTCAGGGCAGAGATGTGAAGCCATTGGAACTGGGGCCAAAGGTGCATCTGATGGAAGGCAGGTCTCAAGATAAAGACAGAATGTCCTGGCCTGAGATAAGTGGGAACACCTGGCCTAATGAAGCCTAGATAGCCATCAGTTGCCTTCATGGGTGACCAAGACCCTCAGACTCATCACTTCCTTAAAGAGTTCTTCATTCTTTCCATGAACATTTGTTATGTGACTTGTTTCCCTATTGGATCCCTATTACCTAAGCAATCATATTTGTATTTTTTTTTTGCTGTTCATAGCTTTAACCCATGTTGTACCCATAAGGCTTTTGCTCTACAAAAACTTCCCCTGGAAAGTAGCATCCTTGGTAGCCTATGTTTGGCTCCTCTTCTGTCTCTCAGGAGCTGTATCTACTCTCCTCAATAAGTATTCCTGTTCCGAACTTCTGTTGTTCCTAGAATCCATTCTTTGATTTTTAGGGAACACAAACTCAATGTTTCTGGCATCCAGCAGGTAGAGAGTTGTAATAATTCCCTTGCAGAGGCCTTGAAATCAATTATACATCAACAGGACACACGGGCTTGGGCCAGGGCCATCACTGGGGATGTGACCAAGTAGGTGAGCATGAGTTTGTCAAAGTCTGCACAGATTTCTCCCAGCCCCAGTGGTTCCTATCTCTGGTGCTAAGAATATATCTATGTCTTCCTGGTGTAGAAAGGGGAACTTTTCATGGGGCTTTATGTCCTGCATTTAAGAAGAAGAAGGAAGGTTGAATGCTCATAGACCTGTTAGCGTGTAAGTACCTTTTATTCCTTTAATCCTTAGGTCAAATTGACATGTTTCAGGGTACTGTATTCTGTCCCCACCCCATTGGTCTGAGCAGGATGATCCACTCCATATTGTAAGCCGGGAGTGGGTCTGTGCATTTGTTCAACTTCCACAGGTGGAGCCCTGAGACTGCCTGCCTTCTGATGGGAAAGTGACTTTGCCAATGGTTTTCTAACATTGATGTGTATTAAAGAGAGGCTGAAATGCCAACAGACTTGGGAGGGTGATATCTGCAATGCAAATGTGAGCTTCCTGAGCTTGCGAGCAGGAAGAGGAGGAGGAGCATCATTCACCAAACTATGAGAACATTTATTTAGAAAGCCTTGGTAGGTGTACAGCTCAAAATACTATGTAAAAGTCAGTTCTCATTGGACCAAGGCTAGTTCATCATACTTACCTGTTGTGCTAGTTAACTGTGTGGATTACAGTAATCATAATGGCACTCGAACGGCTGAAAGCAGTCTTCAGCTTGCAAAGCGAGTCCCTAGAAAGTTCCTGTGCCTTCCTAACTCACTTGATGGTCCACAGCTTTCCACAGCTCCCGTGGGCTCTGGGTGTGACATTCCACTCAGGCTCTGCCCAGGCTTCCCCAGAGCAACTCGTGGCAAGGGTCCTTCTTTGTCCTCAGGCCTGTGACATGCAGGAATTGGCAGCTTAATAGGAGAATGAATGTCACTTGCAGTTGTTCTAAGAGCATGTGTCTTGGTCCTGCACTCAAAGCGACTGAGTGTTGTCCTTCTTGGTTATTACTGCTAGCTCACATCACGGCGACTTTTTATTTCTTCTGGACAGTGACCCAGTGCCAGTCATGCCATCTGGATCCCAACTTAGCCCTCATCCCAAACGAAAGCCACTTTGAGTTTGGAATCTAATTGGGTTCCTGACTTGGCCCAGAGCCAGTCTCCAAAGGGGGTCCCATGGTTTTCTCTGGTTTCCACCTTACCATGTCTTAGGATGGAGTAGGTTTCAAATTTATTTCTTGCTAAATAGCTGAATTTTGAAGGACTCCCTCTTTCTGGGAGAATGACCAGTCAGCCCCACACTGCTATTTCTTTTTATTTATGCTTTGAATTACGGTTTCCTAGATTAGCTTCAGCCAGAGAGGATTACTGTTGTCTAATTCATGGATTTGGGCAGAGGATTTTCCTGCCATGAACCTCTGTGTACCTGTATATGACGAGCCTGATGCAGCAAGGTAATGATCTGCCTACCTTCCTGCATACCTGCCTGTGATGTGTGTGGTTCTGATCATTACATGTTGCAAGATATGGCTTGTTTGGGGAATAGCTAAAATGAAATCTTGAACTCATCATTGCAGAAAATTATGAGATAAGACTAAAGAAAAAAAAGGATGGGTAGAAAAGAGACAAGGAAGTTGTAAAGTAAAAATTGTACTGTCGAGGCATGTGTAGCTTTAAGACACAGTCAGTGCCTCAGAGTTCCAAGGCACTTTAAATCCCTGGGGCCACCAGGGATTTAAATCCCTCTTTCCACCTTCTCACTCCTGAATTCCTAACAGTATTAAAGATACAGTAAGACTGAATACAGGACTTGGATTTTTCTTCTGGTACTATAAATCCACAAATTCCACAGGCTTCCGTGCTCCAGGAAATGATGCTATTAATTGAGAATCACATTTCTAAAATTAAGACACAGGCATGTGGTTTGCATTTTAACATAGACCACTAACAAGAGACATAGCAAACACTAAGGAAACACGTTCTAGGTCATCTTGATCGCCCCTAAGACCACATAAATACCCTGACCCCCACACAAGATGTGCCTCACCCTCACGCATCTGCACCTCTTCCTGAGAGCCTTCTGGAGAGCACACACTTTGGGTTCTGCCTAATAAATGTATCAATGGCTCCCACAGACACACCCTGAAAAGTTTTCCTGTGCTGCCCTAGGAGGGGAAGGTTGAGGTCGCTATCCCATCTCCGTAAGGGCTTCTCAGACCTTGTCTGGAGACAATTAGAAGAAGAAAATTTTTATTAAATACCCCGAAGAAACCATTACCAAATCTGTAAGCACACTGCTTTGAGAAGATTTCATTTTTAAGGTGTGCAGGCTCCCCTTTCTATATTATGAGGCAAATTAAGAATTCTGAAGGTAAACAAAATTTAAGTTGGTTACTGGCCATTAAGCTATAAGAGAGCATGCTTCCTTTTGAAACTTTAATCATCTCTAGGGATTATAAAGACCAAAGGAATCAGGTGATATTTTAAAATAACAATAAATAAACCTTTTTTTTTTTTTTTTCTTTTAAAGAAAGCTATTTCCAACTTGGACTCCCTGAGCTCTTGTTCAGTCAGGGAGATTTTGGCATTCTGCAGGGACTCAAGGGCTTCTGTGTAAGTGGAAGACACCCAGGGACTAAGATCTCTGTACTGCAGCCTCAGAGGGTCCTGGACCCTCAGAGTTCCCTCCCCAGACACACTTGTATGTGATTTGAGCTTTTCTTTCTCTCCAATAAAGTGCAAGTCATTCGTGCCACTGGCTGCTATTCAACAGAGTGACTCCTTTGTCTTTGAGAAACACCCTTCACCACTGATTCCTGAAGCTCGATGAACTACAGACCCTTCTGCAGCGAAGCCCCCGAGAAAGCCTTCTGTCAAGGGCATGCTACGGTGGCCTGGTTGACTTTCTTCCACTAGCTGGTTTATTTGGGAAATGTCAGCTGTCTCCTTATTCCTGTCTTCAACACACAACCATACATTACTTTTTTTTTTTTTAAATTTAGGTCAGGGTCTACAGTGTACACAGGGTCTCATTACATAGACTGGACTTCTAGTGATCCTCTTGTTTTCAGTCTCCCAGGCGCTGGGATTATAGGCAGGAGCCACCACGCCCAGTGTTAATTGTCATCTCAGAGCCCTTTGGGGATGGGGCCCGGCACAGCAAGCCTAGGGATTGAACCCTGGCTGCTGTGCTGTTACTGTTCTTTTGGGTTCTCATTTAGACTTTTAATTTTTGCTCAGAATTTAAGTAAACAAAAAAATAAAGCTGGAAGCACATGTTGGAAAGCACATCACCTGTCTGTCCCCTTCACCCTGGCCTTTTCAGGTTAGGGAGTTATGCTAGCAGTGAGGTTTGTTATTTTCTTGGTGTTCTGTTTTGAAGAAATGAAAGAGGCAAAAAAAAAAAAATGAGTCCAATAGACCTCAACAACAAAGAGTGATCAATATATAGTGTCAATTAAAAAAATTATTCTAGTAAAAAACACACTGCCATTCATCTTTCTAGGAACCCCATCTCCACTTCAAACACTTATTATTCATTGTTCTTGCTATTTTTTTTTCATTTATGTATTTGGTACAAGGTCTCACTATGCAGCTCAGACTTACAATGATCCTCCTGTTTTCACCCACCCTAGTACTGGAATTACAAGAGTGGGCCACCACACCTGAACTTGGTCACAGACCACGGGGCTCAGCGTGCCCCGGGGCCAGCATGGTGTGTGGGACTGGGGATCAAACCCTGGTCGCTGTGCTTGCCCACGCTGAGCTACTGTGCTGGCCCCTTGCTACTTTTTGAAGCATCTCTGAAAGTTCTCTTTCATGAGTCTCTATAGGGTCTTTATTGCCACCAAATGCCATCCAACAGAAAGGTAGGTTTGTAAGGGCCCGACAGTGTATCTTCATCCATTCCATTGGAGATGTGAGACTTCTGGCTTAGACTCAGGACAGAGAGGGAGCTGGGACAGCACCATTAAGGATGGGGAAGAAGACATCAAAGCTGTTGTAGAAAGTGACAAGGGTGACACAGCAAGGGTACAGGAAGCCAGGCATCATATTTAGGGGAGTCAGTGGTAATGCGTCTTTTACTGAATACATTTTTTAATGTTTAAATGTTCGCTGTAGCTTTGGATCCCACTTCGTATTTGTATAACTCATTTAGGGGTCAGCTAGAAAAAGATGGAAAATGAACCAATGGTTTTTGAGAATGTATTCAAGGTACCCAGGTTAGGAGAATTAAGAAGGATTTTTTTAAAAAGGGCCAGATAGCTCAGGGGACTAAAGGTCTGCTTAGGCAATGCACAGCAGCCAGGGTTTGATTCCTGGTGTGTTGTGTCAGTCCCATCCCCAGGGTACACTAAGAGGGCTCTTGAGACTGGGTGTGGAGGCGTGCTTGTAATCCCAACACTTCGGAGGCTGAAAACGGGAGAATCACTACAAGTCTGATTTACATAATGAGATCCTGTAGACCCTGTACGAAATACAATTTTTTAAAAAAAATATTTTTAAGGCGTCTCTTGGGACCTGTACAGGTTTGTGGATGGCTCTGAAAGAAACTTTCATTGGTTTATTTCTACTAACAAGGATTGTGGGGTAGGCCCTTTGGGTGTGCTAGGGAGGATGGCACAGATCAATTTGCACAGATAATTGCTGTCCTTGCCATTTTCCTGCTGACCAGCACATTTTTTTCCCCAATCGATACACAAGTAAAGCTTTTTGCATCTAAAAACAACAGCATACTTGATTCTTAAAATGCAAATTTACTTTGTCTATAGCTGTCCTACTTTGTGGTAGAAATGACAGCTAATGCAGACCTAGGTACCAAAGAAGAAGTGTGATTACATTTGAGAGTTGAGCAGATCCCCGAAACTTATCCTCTTGTCTCCTTTCTTCTTGGGACTGGTTTTGTGTTGTTTGGTTTTGTTTCATTCTATATTATATATTTTGTTTCATTCTATATTATTTATATTATATATATTGTTTCATTCTATATTAACATATTATATTTCTATTCCTTACGCTATCATAAGTCCAAATCATTCAGTCACAAGTGATATGGACTCTTGGGAAAATATCAGCTATGGTCCTAGTCAAAGAGAAAATAATAAAATCATTACAAAAGAGCTTCTTGATGGGAAGGATTTTTCTCACCGATTGGTTTAGAAATTCAGATACAACTCTATGCAATCCCTTGAAGCTGAGCAATGCATAGAGAACATCATGTGTTCCACCTTAACATAGCTTTGCTGTATATTTCAAGAACGGTGCCTGGAAGCACCAAGCCTTAAGTTATTCTGTAATTGGCAGTCAGAAAATAGCAATTTCCAGTTCCAAGCAGCAACATGGCCAAATGGAAAAAGACTTTCATAATGACCATGCCTAAAAAAAAAAAAAAAAGTGGGACTTGAAAGACAATTTACAAGATGAGCTTCAAACGTAAGGCAGCCAACCCTGGAGTGCAAAAGGAGGGGAAGAGTGTGCTCTCATGAAAGAGTCAGACTTTGCAAAGCAGCAGAGCATCCATCCTCAGACCTTTTGTCTGTTCTGGCCTGTCACAAACAGTTATCTGGAAGGGATGCTTAAGAAATCCAAAGCACATTGAACACGGTGGCCAACCTGAGTGGCAGTTGCTGAATGTAATTTTCCCCATTATGGATGACAGCTGACTGCAAAAGAACTGCCACAGCGCAGACACTTGTCAATTTTTCTCAACTTGTAAACACGGGCATATGTCTCTTAGCTTTTTTTTTTTTTTTTTTTTTAATTTGAATTGAGATGTTTCAAAAAAAATTGCCCACAGGCAGATGGTCTGGTTAGAAACATGAAATGTTGTCTCATTTATGTGTTGTCATTTTCATGCCCTTTTAAATGTTTTAAAATAATAATATATCGACTGTATGTATTGGAAGCGTCCTGGAAAATCTCAAGGTAACTAAGAATAATCGCACTTCTCACTCGCATTGCTCCAGAGATGTGGTCTTTACTTAATGTAAGTGCATGTGAGCAAATTTCTATATTTTATATAAGTAGTTCCTAGGAATGAGACTGTAGTCCTGCTCTGATTTTCAAACTGGAGAAGGAATAAGGCCTAAGGATATGAACCCAGTACCCTGGGGCTTCCATGAAATAGAAGACCATGAGCCCTGAGAAATGAAAGGCAGGGCTGCCACATGGAGACTGATGGACTCGGACAGTCCCCAGGAGCATATGTTTGCTCTAGGAAAGTGTTCAACTGAGCCACTCACGGTATCTTTGGTATGTTGGGATATGGCCCAGGGAACTGACCACTGGTATCTGCTGTACTTCCTAAACGTGGGAAGAGAGACTTCTTCTGGTGTATGTGTTTTGTGTCTGCTCTTGATCGTTTTCCATTCAGTATCATGAGCAGCCACTTGAAATAGAAAGCAGACTCCCAGAATTTTCAACTGAGCCAAAAGTAGAGATTTTAATATGGCTTTCTGAGTAAGATTAACAGGCTCTAAAGAGATTGGGATAATAAAAAACACTGTAAGATCCGGTAGGCTGGAGAGGGAAATTGCTGGGTTTAATTCAAAATACTGAACAGGGATACATGCGTGGATATGATTTCATGCAAAAATGATGAGGAGACTTTTAACAGAAATGTTATGTACACCAGAGCAAAAAATAAAATTATAGAAAAAGTTAGCCTACTCTTGGCAAGCTTGAGGAGGTCTGGTTATATTGCCAAAGTAGGGAGAAATGTGTAGAGCAGCACTGAATTCGCTTCTAATCAGGAGACCTGCCAACCTTTACGTCTATTTCTCTTTGACATAATCAGAAAGACATTGACAAATAAGCTGCGGTTTGGGGGAAGGTAAGAGTCCAAGAGAATTATTGTGAGTAGGGGGATGGTCAAGACAGAGATGTCCTAGAGAAGAGTTGATAGTAGCTGTCATAGCCTTGAAGCCCTGGGAAAGAAGAACCATATCGTTTTTGTATATTTTTTCCCTATATGGGGCATTGCTAGGATTACTGGATCTAAGTTATGAGAAGACAACTATTCCTCAGAGGAACTATGAATTCCCCAACTCACTGATCAATACTCTTCTTGGCTGCTTGTGAGATAGTATTGAGGTATCTATACAGGCTTCCAGGGTAGATAGGAGGCCATAGATAGGTTTCCTCCAAGGGGGAAGAAATCTAGATGGAGTAGTGTCAAATTATGTTTGATTCAGTGATTTTTTTTTTTTTAGGATTTCTTCTATTAGGCAAATGCTCTTGAGTCACTCATGTTTTGTTTGTTTGTCACTTGTTACACAGTGAAAAATTTACATCTACAAGGAATTTATCTTTCTTAGTGTTCAGTAAGATGCCAGTGTCACTGGGGACTCTATCAGTGTTGGAACCTCTGTGGCTCTTATGATTCAGTTATCCCGGTAAAGAGGGGAGTAAAATGCCAGACTTCTGTAGGGGGCGGGTACCTTACATAACACTGCTATCTTTGGATTGGGGTTTGAACAAGGAGTCCCACCACTATTTTAGGCCCATTCTGAGCTATCCTGAACCTAGCTGTCTACAGAACGCCCTAAGTACAGTGAGGCCCCATATCAGTTTGGAGAAAAAAAAAAGGAGATGCCCTTGAACAAGCTTGTCTTAAAAGCAGATGAGCTATAATGGGGCACATGATGATTCATGGTCAGCTTGATTGGCTTATGGAGAAGCCTAGGGGATCAGTAAAGCAGACTTCTGGACACGTGCAGGGGGTACAGTTCAGTGTATGACCCTTGGTCCCCTCCTGCTCTGCTTCCTGTTCATCATGAACTAAGCACCCTTGCTCTGCGTCGCCTTTCTGCCATGATGCTCCTGCTTTGGGGCCCGTTGACCCCAAATTAAATGAAATTAATTTAATTAGTCAAATTAAATCTTTCCATGTGTAAATTCTAGGTGTCAGGCATGGCGTCTCAGGGGCAAAGCTAACTTGAGAAGCTAACATTCAACTGAGTGCTAAAAAAAAAAAATTGTTATTGTTCCCCTCACATGATTGCAGAACTCAGAAACTTTATTTTTTATAGGTCATTGTTTATTTATTTTTTCTTTTGTGGTCAATTCAGGCCATCCTGAGGGCAGAGCTTTCCCTCGCACGTGATGTTGGGGATTGAACCATGGTCCCTGTTTTTGCTCAACTTGCCTGAGCAGGCGCTTTAGTCCGCTGAGCTACCTTGCTGGCCCCCAGACACTTTAAATATATCCGAGTAGCTGGCTGGGTCTGTAAACATATGTGATAATGCAGCCCAATCTCTCACATCCTAAGACAGCAATACACCCATCCAGAGAAAGGTGGTAGTTTTAGAAGCGGCAAAGCGGCAACAACTGAGCCATCGATGCTACTGCCGTCGAGCGTTCCTCGGTTGTGGGGACGTGCAGTCACAATCCATCATTTTATGGCAAGTACTAAGTCTTAATGTGTCACATTTGCACTCGTTAACGACATGCTAATTACATTTTAATCCTGTAATCAAAATAGAAGCAAACGTGGCAAGGGGGCAGGGGAGCATTCTGGTGGAGAGCGGGCGTGTTGGCGCTCCCACTGTCGCTCAGAGTGATGTGTTTGCCAAGACATGTAAGCGCTTCCTGTTTGCTCAGCTCTCTGGGGAGAGGTGGGTTTTTGACCAGGACACTTCTTTCCGGGAGTGTTGTCTAGAAGTGTGTGTGTGTGTGTGCATGCGTACGTGCATGCGTGTGTACACGCATGTGATCAGCACAATGTTATGGCTGACAGAAGAAGGCAGGGTGAATGGTTTCCGGAGGAACTACTGAAAATCCTCACATGAGGTGGACTCTGCGACGTTAGTCTTTGCTCACGAGCTCCACCTTCACCCTTTGCTGCTATTTTGTTTATCTCTAAGACTGCGCCCATGCAGCTCCAAGCCTACAAAGAAGCTGTGGCTCCTGTAATATTTCCTAGAACCCCTGTGTGCTTCTCCTAGGGGGGGTTCATCTCAGTGTGCTTTTCAAATTCTCTTCCCAATCCTCAAGGCTTAGTGTCCCCGTGGGATGCATCTGCTCATCGTATCTCACCATACTCCTCGTCCTGGATTTAGAGAGATTTCTTGGCTGCGCGTTAGAACACATCAGAAAGCGCCCCAGGGCCCCTTCTTAGGACATTGTGGGGTAATTTCATTTAATAATGTGTTCATCCAAATCCAGCAAAGCTAAATACACCTTTCCACAGCAGAAATATAAGATGACTTACAAGTTTTCCTTCTAAAGCCAGTTGCCTCAAATAGTATAGTTAAAGCCATTGTTGGGACTTCTCGTTAAATAGTATGGTAATTTATCTGTTTGATAGGCATTTCTAAAATATTTCCTTTTGATGTCCAGAAATGCAGGCTCCGTGAAGCTGGTTTTGAAGATCATAATACTTTTGTGAGCTTTGCTGCAACCAAATTTACTAATAATTTATATTTTATCTGTACATATATGGTCTGAGGTTCATTGCCTCGGGTTGCAGAAAACATATGGTGCAGTAAAGCTCACAAAGTATTATGATCATTTGGAAGGCTCTGATCTTTGTTTGGAAGCAATTGCGCAGGAAAGCAAAATTTATAGGTTTGAAGGACACTAAGGTGACTCAAGTTAAACTAAGTCATGCTCAGATGCAAGTAGGAAAAGAAAAAACTTTCCAGATGGGGCCTTGATTCACTTTTGCTCGCAATTCAGTGAGGGCTGTGTGCCTGCAAATAGATGTTTGCTTTCATGCCCGATGAGAATAGAATGATATTTAGCACCTTCCATTACTAATTACAATATATATATATATATATATATATATATATATATATATATATATTTATCCCGTGTTTACATTCTGAGCCCCGGGTACGTGATCATGGGCCTCTCTTTGTGGACAGTTGCTAATGGATTTAGCTGAATTTCTTATATATTTTTTCCACCTCTTGCAATTAAAATGTATGGCTTCTTAGTTAAATGGGAGTCAAATAGGCTCCGGCTCTCCATTTTCTGGCTCTTGCTATCTGTGTAACTATACGATTGTGTTTCATGCTACAGTCTCTATTGATTTCCAAAATTGCATGCAGTGTGTGCTAGAGAACGGGGTATTGTGCACATGTGTAGTGAATGAACATTAAAGATAAATGAGCCTCTGAGCTAGGGAAAATGGGATTGTGGAGTGATGAGATCTAATATTGAAAAGGATAATTAAAGCTGTGACTCGAAATCATGGCGTTCAGCTATTTATCTTGGCACCAGAGGACCGCATGCTGGGAGGCAGCAAACCTACAGCTGGGTGAGGGGCCACCATACCAGTCAAAATCCTAAATAAGGTAGTTAGTATTCTGTATTTATTTTAATAAAAAGTACCAAAACAGAATAGCTCCAGGCTATTAGTTTTGGGTGAAAAGGGAGCGGTCTTGGAATGTGTATAGGTTCCTGTGAGACCTATTTATTGAAAGGAATGGATGTACTTTATGACGATGTCAACGTAGAAGAAACACTAAAAATATTCCCTGCTTAACTTACAAGAGCCACTGTGGCTGGCATTTAGATGTTCCCCTCTACAAGTCACAGGGGCTCCTAGCTGGGGTTGTTGGGGTGTGACTGGACCCTAAGCGGGTGACACTCGATCCTGGCATGTCCACTGCATTGGATCAGCACACTTCTGGATGTGGAGGGTGAACTTGCTGAGAGGGGGAGACCTACCCTGGCGTGAACCGAGAGGCTTGTAGTTGAAGGAAAGAAAAAGTGAGGTTGCCGGCTCCTGTCTGCTCCTCCTCTGTGTTGTTCCTCTGCCAGGCCGCCCTGCCTTGGAGTGAGCAGACTATGCACTGAAGCCTCTGCGGACTTGGAGCTAAAGGAAACCTTTCCTCCCTTAGCTTGTAGCTGCCTGGTGTTTTATCCCAACAACAAGAAAAGTACCTAAGACAACAGGCCTTTCTTATAAGTGAAGGCTGGTTGCCCTTAGAGATCAAAGCTCATGTTACAGCCCCCATGTTCTGGGATGCTCTGGTTTTTGTAAGAAGCTTCTAAGCTCCTGGCTTGTCTGTGTGCTTCAGAATTAGCTCCTTCAGCATCTGAGGTATTTCCAAATTAATACAGTGTAGGAAAATCAAATTCCTTACATTTTTTTTTTTTTTTTGTAGTATCAGGGATTGAACTCAGGACCCTGTGCTTGCCAGGAAAGTGTTTATTCTACTGAGTTATCTCCCTGGCCCTGAATCCTTTACATTTTGGTGTTCCTATACTAACTACAAAGAGACCACATAAAAACAAAAAGACATTTTAACCAAAATTTTTTGATGTCAGGAGTCAAATATGGTGGCTGTCATATAAAAATATCACTTTCACATATTAAATCTACATCATTCTGGTCAATTTTTTTTTTTTTTTTTTTTTTTCATTTTAGGGAAGGGCTTACAGGGTGTTCAGGATCTCACTACTAGATCAGACTCCCAAGAGCTGGGAATACAGACGCACACTACCACACTCAATCTCGATTGCCATCTCTGAACAAATGCATACCTGACATTGTTGCCATCATGTTAAATGAAAGATAATGTGCTTCCAAAATAAAGTTTATCTTTAAATCCTAAAATATATGACCAGAACAAAAGGGCAAGAGGATTAAAAGAAAAAAATTACTGTTATATATAATAGTTTTCCCAGTAGGTAAAATCCAGGGATGTAATGCCATCTGTAACCTTGAATCATACTTCAAAATATATTTGTTTTCAATCTTGGTTTAACATAATGTGGTAAACAATTTGTTACACAATTTCAACTCACAACTGACCAGAAAGTGCCCATGAAATTCAATTTTGAGCTGATGCAAATAAGGAGAGTATTAAATTCACCTCAGTATTTTTAAAGAAAGGTTTAACTGAAACTTTTCAATGAAAAGAATGGGTTTGCATTAGATTACTTTTCAATGTAGTTTCAAATGGTGTGGTGCAAGAAAATGCCTGAAAGCATTGCTACGGTCTGCTCTAAAATTCACAAAATAAAATAAGTCGTTCAGAAAAATCTCTGTGCTGCAAATTTAAATGTCGCAAAGGGAAGAAAAAGATTGGGCAAATAAACTACAGCAGAGCTTGGTGAATTGTCGATATGTATTTATTTATGGCAGTCCAAGTAGAATTGTCCCCCTGGCCTATAGGACATGGTTCCAACCAACACCCTTGCAGACACACAACTTCGAGATTGCTCACATTCCTTACATAAAATGGCATGAATCAAATGAACAGATGGAAAGGAGACACCCCTTGCAACGTTTCCTCTTTGAGTTCTGAGTTTGTTTGAATTTTCTGTGTTCTCTTAGCGTAGGTAAAGTTTTGCCACTTTTGTTTATCTTTCCAGAAAACCAGCTGTTTTAATATTGCACTTAGCTAATTTTGATCTACTTTTATTATTTTCTTACTACTGCTAATTGTGGGCTAGTTTGTTTTTGTAGTTTCCTCAGGTGTAACGTTGGGTTGATTTGAGGTCTTTCGTCTTTCTTTGATGTTGATGCTAATGATTATATATTTTCTCCTTAACACAGATTTTGTGTATCCCATTAGGTTTCTGTGCTGTACTTTCATTTTTATTTCTATGGAGATTGTAATCTCCTTTTTTTTTTTTGACCTATTGACTGCCCAACTCTGCTCCGAACAGAGTTGGTATAATTTCAATCATAAGTTTGTTAAGGCTTGTCTGATGACTAAGAAGTCATAAAACCTCCTGGAAGATGTTCTATTCGTACTTAAGAATGTTCTGTTGCTGTTGGGTGGTTTATCCTTTGTATGCTCATTTTTCCTTATTGATATTCCTATTTGAATGTCTTATCCATTATTGAGAAATGGGTATAAAAGTCTCCTGTCTTATTGTGTAGGTATGTATCTCTTTTAGTTTTACCAATGTTTATTTCATGTATTTAGGTAGATTGATATAGATGCTTTATTTATACTTCTTGCATCTTCTGCATGAATTGATCTTTTTATTACTACATAATTTCTTTTTTATCTCTTGGTATAGTGCCTGACAAACTTCATTTCATCTAATACATTTATATATGCTTTCTTTTGGCTGTTGTGTGCATGGATTCTGTCTGTCTGTCACTCATCTATCTATTATCTATCTATCTATCTATCTATCTATCTATCTATCTATCATCTATGTATCTATCTACGTATCTATGTATCACGTATGTACATATGTATGTATGTATGTATGTATGTATGTATCTATCTATCTATCTATCTATCTAGCAACTTTCAGCCTATATAAATCCATCTAAAATGAGTTTCTAGTAGACAACATATAATTAGGTCTTGTATTTTATTCTATGCCATCTTTTTACACATTTATTGGATATGAGGTCTCACTACGTAGCTCAGACTTGTAGTGATACTCCTGTCTCTGCTTCCCCAGTGCTGGAATTATAGGCATGCACCACCATGCCTATTCTTGGCGGCAGGCTCAATAGGCCTAGGGGTGTGGCGGCCAGTGTGGTATGTGGTCCTGCGGAGTGAACTTGGGTCCTTCTGTTTACACAGGCAGGCACTTAGACTATCTCCTACCCCTATCATATGACTTCCAATTGGGCAATTTTGATCTACTTGTATATTAATAACTCATAGAAAAATGCTTATTGTCATCTGTTATTTTTCATCACGAGTATTTTGTGCCTCTTCTCTCCCTTGCTACCTCCTTTTTTACTTGATTAATTATTTTTGTCATAATATGTTCTGATTCTTTTAGGTATTTTCATTATCGTTACTATAGGGCTTATATAAAAGTAGGTACTCAGATTTAAAAAAATTGTGGGAGCTTTGTTTTTGGTACATTTGCAGTTGGAACATGTATTTTGAACATTTGTGAAAGTTAATACTTAGAGGATGAATTCTAATGCACTACTTGAAAACATCAGAGTATATTAAATAATGCATTATATATATTAGTAATATCTTTCTCAGTACCTGTGTAATGTTCTGTATTTTGAAGCTAGATCTCCATATTTTAAACCTTCACTTGAAAGACCTTGCTTTGGGCCAGCAAGATGGCTCAGTGGTTTAAGGCACCTGCTTAGGCAAGCTTAGGCAACTTCAGGGACTGAGCTTTGATCCCTGGCACTGCATGCTGCACCAGCCCCACCCCTAGGGCAGGCTGAGCTGGTAATAATAATAATAATAATAATAATAATAATAATAATAATAATAATAATAGACTTTGCTTCATAATAATGCTGGTGGGCTGGGAAGATAGCTGAGGGGCACAAGTGCCTGCCTGGCATGTACAATGTCCTGAGTTCAATTCCTGGTCTTAAAAAAAAAGCATAATAATCCTGACCAGTATATTGATGGATTAGAAGATCCAACATTTGACGGCACCCAGACACTGGGGGGGGGGGGTGCAGCGTAGGGCTGTGCCTGTCCCCAGTGTCTTTCATATGCCACCCATTTCAAGTCCAGTTAGTCCTTAAATATCCATGCAGATGATGCCTATGTTATATCTTACTCTTCCTTGTAGCAGAGCTACAAATTCATTCCAGGCTGAGCATTGCAACTCTGCCCTATGGGGGGGTCTCTATAAATGTACGTAATCAATTGGGCCACAGTTTAATACATAAATGTGTCAAATAATATAATGTTTTAGAAATTAAAACAATTCTACCCCACTTTTTCTAGAGCAGTGGTTCTCAACCTTTCTAAGGCCGTGACCCTGCAATATAGTTCCTCATGTTGCAGTGACCCCAAACCAAAAAATAATTTGGATGGCTACTTCAAAACTGTAATTTTGCTACAGTTATGATTCTGACTGCAAATACCTGATATGCATTATGTATTCTCATTGCTACAAATCAAACATAACTTAAACATGGTGATTAATCACAAAACAATATTTAATTATATATTGATTAGTAATATTTATTACTAATTCCAATAAATAACATTTCACCATGGCATAGCATAACAGCGTGCGTTCTAGCTGAATAGCACTGCTGCAGATGGTAGCGCGACTTCTCAGCAGGTAAAGACTTCGGAAATATGTATTTTCCGATGTCTTTAGGCGACGCTTGTGTTTTGGTCATTCGACTCCCCCGGGGTCGCGACCCACAGGTTGAGAACCGCTGTTCTAGAGCAAACATATTACTGGATGTGGTTTCCCGGACTCTCCCAAACCCAGCACACAAGGCCGATGAGATAGCTCAGCAGACTAAGCCCCTGCTTAGGCAAGCACAGGTACTGTGTTTCAATCCCTGGCACCACATGCTGTGCCAACCCCAACCCCTAGGCGGACTGAGCCAGCCAGAGTCCCAGCATAGTAGCGCATGCCTGTAATCCTAGCACTGGGGAGGCTGAAAGCGGGAGGATCACCACGAGTCTGAGCTGTGTGGTGAGGCTCTGCAACAACCAAACCCATAAAACAATACAACAACAACGACAACAACAACAAACCCAGCACAGAATCAAGTAGACCAGAAGGAAGAGTGCACATACTGATCACCGCTTTGAATGCCATTTACATCAAGGTACAAAGACAGCGTGTCTTGTGCTGGCTCTAGCTCATAGATCCTTTCTATTGCTTTCATCCACAGCCGAGGATGTCTAAGATTTCTCATAAAGCGAACACAAAGCTTCAAAACTTTCCCCAAAAGGTGAATGAAAAAAAAAAAAACAAAAACAAAAAAAAAACATTACCTGTATCAATCTGTTTTCTGTGCCTGTACCTGAACATTACAGACTGGGTAATTCATAAAGAATAGAGATCTATTTAGCTCACAGTCCTGAAGCCTCTTGCTGCAATCTGCTCAGCAGCCAGGGAAAGCCACCTTGTGGGTTCACTGCAGGTGAGGATCACTACACGGAGAGGCAGAACAGGCTTGCCAGCTGTGGGCCTTCTTCTACTTCTTCTCAAGCCACCTGTGCCATCGTGGTTTGTGTCCTCATTGCTCCATCTGACCTCAACTGCCTTCCGAAGGTCTTGCGTCCCATTGCTAGGAGCATATTTCCTTAGGAATGGATTTGGAGCGGCATCCCTTCAGCCCTAGCCATGAAGAGTAACAGGATCTGACCCGTGGACCCTAGGGCTCTGTTACAGTAAACGTGTAAGGAACTGTTGCTAACAGCACCTGCTTCCCCTCTCTTACTCTGGGCTTCTCTGTTCTCCACATCCAGAAGCTGAGCCTTAGATATGTTGTGTAACTTTTCTAAGATGGCACATTTAATAATAGGCAAGGCAGAAAGACCACAGAGTCCAGCGCTCGGCCACTTCATGACTTTGAAACGATTTCGTCAACCAGTCACGTTAGCATTTTTTCAAGCTGTCAGAGAAAACGGTTACCCATGGAGGACTTGGGTTATATCTGAATTAGGATCATTTTTCTAGGTTGATTTCAAACCTTTCAACATTTACTAGTGAAATGTAGATTAATGCATAAAATTCCAAAGATATTGTATACATGCAAATTCATATCTTCAGTTTAGAAATATATTTTAAGAGAGTAATGATTTTGGTCAGCCAATTCTTTGAAACCTAAAAGCTTTTGACTTATTCTTAAGTAATTGAAAGAGTGTTATTCCTTTATTGTAGGGTGTAGATTAAGTTAAACTGTTATTTTTAAATTCTAGTTAGCTACTGATACCTAGTGTGTTTCAACCACTCCATCCAGACCTTCAGAGATTTTCTCAGTGTAACACGCAGCAAATGGTACTCCGTGATGTAAGATGCAAGAGAGAGGTGAGGCGTGGTTGACAGGACAACAAGAAGTGGGGGAAAGAGGGGAGGGATGGAAAAGCAAGGGAGAGGTGAGGCGTGGTTGACAGGACAACAAGAAGTGGGGGAAAAAGGGGAGGGGATGGAAAAGCAAGAGAACTGAAGGAACGAAGTGGAAATAGGGTTTTGCAATGGAAAGGGGACCAAGAGTCACAAGGACCAGGAAGGGATGGGAGAAGCTGGAGATAGACAAATAATTAAGATGTGTTATGCAGATGCCTCTGCTCTCCACAATGGAGGTAATCATTATATGTTGCAAACCCATACTAATAAAACACAAATGAATACGCTAAAATGCACAGTCATAGTTTTAGGGGATAAAACACTTTGAATTTTGCTTGAGAAAATTATCTTCAGGGTAGGGAAATCTAAAAAATGTTTTTCTTTGTCAATTTAAAACTAAATGTAAGAAGTATATATGGTGTTCATTTTTGGAGGAGTACTAGCCAGGCTTTGTGATATGTATACTTGTTCTGTTGCCATATCTAGTAAATATTAAACCTTGAAAAATCTGCTCTGATTATGTACTTGCTGACTTTGAAATTGAATGTCAGTTTAAATTGGTTTCTCTGGCATTTGTTAGTAATTCAATTTTATTCTGTGTAATTACGAGATTATAAATAATTCAAATTAGAGGGGAAATATAGTCTTTATATATCTCCAAATCATTAAGACTACATTTTGATATGTCAACCTGTCTTAATAATAAAAAATTCCATTTCTTATTCCATAAATTCAAATCAATAAAGTATTTTAAAAACATTCCCTTTTTGCAGGTAGGTTTTGACTATGTACTCCATTTTCCTCTGTAAAATCTTTTTTTTTTTTTTTTTGACATTTATCCTAAATGGTCATAAGATAAACTTCAGTATAAAGATTATAGAGACTTCTTATGAAGTGTAATATTTATATCAATCCATCAAACTTTAATTTTAATTTGGAGAAGGTAAAATTTCATGTAGATCATAGTAATTCGATGTATTTGACGATATAAAAAGACGCTGACCTTCATTTTCCTTGTGGTTTCACTATTAGTAATATCTTTAATCTACAATGATCTGATCTTGGACAAACCCAAAGAAATATATGCCAAAGGTTTAAAAACCATAAATCAAAGAGATTCGAGGAAATCTGACAATTTCATGGGCTGATTTCTCTATTTTTTAATGGAAGGAAAGGGCACTTTCATTATATTCCTATTATGACTTCACTAAATTTTTAAAGCCCTAATTTCTGCAAGCTAGGCTTTTTGTGAGGTGTGCTTCCTGGAGTTCCCGGGTCTTTACAGAAAAGTCTTCACAGTCTTTGGTGGCGGGCTGACAGGGTTCCTGCTCTTTCCTTTCCTTCAGCCTTAAATGTTTCTTTTTAATCTCTTCCTCCTTTTGGATGTATGACTGAGATTCCAATGGAGGGAAGTCTATTCTGCTCAAGGAACATTTGCATCAGATTTAGATAAATCCACTCCATGCCCCCCCCCCCCACGCCTCCCTTGGGCTGCTGGCTGCACCGGGATGTGCCGCAAACCTTGTGCGTCACTCCGTGGGACTCGTTCGAAGTCCAGCACACTTAGCGACCAGAAGCCTGAGAAAGAGCTGGGTGCAGATACCAGCACGAGCCCTGGTGGCCATGGCAGCAGCTCCAGAGGAAGAGAATTCAAAAGAAAACATCCTTTCTGCAGCTGATGCTACCATTGCCTGTGGATGCTAACGTTTCTGGAAGAGCCTCAAATGCCCAGGGACTTTCCAACCCTGCTGCTTATCGTCTTCAGTCCTCTTCTGAGCACCTCAGCGCTGGTGTTTCCAGGGACCTGGATGTACCAGAACACATGTATCCAGGAGCCTGTGTACCCATCTGATACCACTCCCGAGTAGGGCTCCATTCTGGTGCGAAACATTGACAACGTGAAGACTGACTTTCTAATTAAAAGCATTGCGAAACAGGGCAAAGGTTGTGCTGTTAATAGGTGACCCAAGAACAGCAAAAACAGTCATAATCAGAGAATTCTTGTCAAGGTAGGATCCTGCAAGTCACATCATCAAAAGTCTGAACTTCTGGAAACACACCGCTGATGTTTCAGGTACTGACTGTTGCGGTACTGCTCATGAAAGCCAAGCTGGTGATGCACTGTGGAAGGCTCACAGCACAACTCTACTCATGGGATGTGTTCACTAACTCTCATCTGAACTTCCATAGCCATCAAATATTCCTGATATTTCTCCCATTGCTTCTGTTACTCACTGCAAAAGACTCTCGCATTGCTTGGATTGTGATGTATAATTGTAAATTGTGGAGAAACGAAAACTGTATATAAGGTTCCAAAGTCTCAATACTGTTTAACATGTAAGCCTGTGCACATGGAAAATACCAAAGGCAAAGGGATACTATTAAAAAAAAGATTTAGATAAATTCTAAGTAGAAGATAATTTAATGTTTATTTCTACTAGTTCACCATCTCTGAAGTTTTCCACATACTATTTAATGCTGTATTACATCATTAACTTACAATGTACTCAACCTGAAAGGGCTGAGTACTCTCTAAGTCCAACTATTCCACACTGTGGAAAAGGGAAAAAGATTGGTGGTTGCCAGGTCTCAGGAGGAGAGATGAGTCGGTGGCAGGGCAGTAAAGCTGTTCCACATGACAGAGGTCCCCTGTCCCCCTGGATTCAGGACTTGGAAGTACAGAAGGAGGTGAGCACCAGGCTAGCGAATGAAACTACAGTATGTGTGGCCACCCCAGCTCCTATCATTTGCACTACCGCCTGAGCTCCACCTCTTGTCAGATCAGCGGCACCACCGATTCCCATAGGAGGGTGAAACCGACCATGAACTGCTTATGTGGGAAATTTAAGTCTTGTGCTCCTAATGAGAATCAAATGTCCCATGAGCTGAGTTGGAACTGAGGCAGTGATGCTAGTGCTGGGGAGTGGCTGCAAATATAGATCACCATAATCGGAGAGAGAACTGACTACCCAAGGACCATAACTAATCAGTCACTGGCAGAGACTCATCTCCAAACCCTGTCAGTGAGAGGCAAGTGCCAATGGAGCTTCGTTGGCAGTTGGCTGTAAATCATAATTTGAGCCCTATTTGTTTGAACATGGCCTGATGATTAGTTCATGCATCTTTTCCATCTACTTTCCCACACAACACATTTGTCTTAGTCATAATTGTGGTAAGTCTACAAGCTAACCCTAACCAAAGTGAGTGCAAGGACAAACATCCTCGGATAGCTTTCTGGAAAAGGGAGAAAGCCTCAAGGACGAGACAGCAAAAGAGTCCAAGAGTTCCAACGAAAAGCAAGCCACATATTAAAAGAAACTACTGAAAGTCCTGACTAAGTGACAGGTTCATTGTCACATGTGATTCACATTCTCCAAGCTTACTTTGTATAACATGGTCATGAAATATCCAACAAAGCTATGAAGCTTTCAAAATACTTCACCACTCACCTTATATTAAAAGAGAAGCATTTAGAGTTTTTCAAAAGGAAGAAAAGAACATGAACAAAAAGAACAGAAGCAATCATGGAGGTCACCACGTGACTGCCCTGAGAGCATCATTCTTAGTAGGTAACTGCATTGCTAACATTAAGCCCTTCACTATTGGAGAAGATTTTATCCTGCGTGCTGCCAAGGACATTTGCTGTGAAAGTTTAGGACAGGACAGATTACCTTGTAGAGATTTTTTTTTCTTTTTTTTTTTTTTTTGTACCAGGAATTGAATCTGGACTTTGTGTTTGCTGAGCAGATGCTGTATCACTGAGTTATATACCTACACCCTGGCCCACCTTTTAAAAGCTGGCCTGCGCTCTTCTTTCAGCTAGTAACATAAATAGATGAATCGATGAAATTGAGGTACGATTTCTAGAGAGGATCAGTGAGTCTTTTTGGTATGCAACCCTGCGACAAGTCCACCAATGTTGATCATAGGCAACAACGCTTGTTTTTGTGTGGTATAATTTAGGAAGATGTGCATGAGGGTATGTTATATGCTCTTTTGTTGCAAATTAATGTCACGGCTTCTGGAAAATTTAGAAGTATTGAGTGGTTACATTTCAGGGAAATTGAACTGGTTATTCTGCATGACTACAAAGAGTGGTTGCCATGTCTAGACAACTATCTGGTTTTGCTGAGGAGATTTTCTTTTGTGTGTATGCAGGATAACACGAGGCAGCTTGCATTATAGTGATCTTCCTGTTTCAGCCTCCCTCGCACTGAGATTATAGGCACATACCACCATATCTGACTGTATTGCTGGCTCAGCTCACCTGGGGACATAGCATGTGATGCCAAGGATCGAAACCTCGTCCCTGCACTTTCCTAGGCAGGCACTTAGTCTGTGGAGCTATCTTGCTGGCTCCTGACAGGGACACTAAGGATGATGCTGCTGACTGCGAACCCATGCACTATGTCCCTTATGGAAATGTAAGACAGCTGGAAAATGTTACCTGAATAAAATGATGTCTTGTAAGGTGCCATTAAATTATGAAATGCATTGTAGTCTACACCCTAACTCACATATACTCACGCAGCTTTGATAGGATGTTGATGCCGAGTACACATTACTTCTCTTATACACACAATGGGATGGATTTCTAAAGGTAAGCCATTGGTCAGTGTGAGTTCTAAAAGCCACTCCAGAGAACGTTTGCCTAGAAACATTGTCAACACTGGCAGCGCATTCCAGAGTTTGGATCACTAAACTTTCTTGTGTGATATATTTAACCTGCCCAGGGAGCCCAAGCTTTAGTTCAGGGGAGAAAAAACAAAACAAAACAAAACAAAACAAAACAAAACAAAACAAAACAAAACAAAACAAAAAAGAAACAAAGAACAAAACTGTGTCAAAGTCAGCAGGTCAAAGTGGATGCATTCAAAGCCGAGCTGGAATGATGGAGGTGATGAAAGGACACTGGGGTTTTTGACACGTTTCAAACTATAGCAGAGATTTTGAAAGAGACTGAGTCAGGGGCTTCCTTCCCTCTCCTGTGCATGATCACCTGTTCATACTTTCAGAGAAGCTTAAGGATTCTAATATACCCCCTACACACACACACACACACACACACACACACACACACACACACACACGCACACTTACATGCATATACACACAACTAAGAAAGGAAGAAAGAAAGAGATAAGCAAAGAAATGAAACGATCCTAATGGGAAAGAATGGATCTACAATCCATTTGTGAATAAACCTGGTGAATTAATTTTGTCCATGCTAGAATAGAAGAGAAACAACTTCTTGAGATGGCAAATGGTAGTGGCCTCACAAGACTTGTTTGGTATATAGCTTTGAATCCCTATACATTCTAGATTCAAGCCAAGGCAGAATATCCTGAGATTTCTGTACAAGCCCTGCAAAACCTGTATCAATTCCCAACCTACCATTGTGAAGCAGAGTTTTCTGTTATGACAGACAGCAGGCAAAGGAGACTCAGGAGTAGACTGGAACAAGCAGTACCAATTCAGATGTGACTGTGTCTTGTCATCCCAAAGTGGGACAGTCTAGGTGTAGGACGACAAACTGAGGAGGGTCCTGCTGACCCTGTATTATGTGAGTTGTATGATTGTTTCCTTACATACTATGACATAGTAATAATAATAGAAATAAAGTGCACAATATATGTAATGCTCTTGAACCAGCCCCCAGTCCCTGTCCTTGGAAAAATGTCTTTCATGGAACCAGTCCATGGTTCCAAAGAGATGGTGTCTAGCTCTTCACCAGTATTTTTTTACAGTCGCTAAAATAATTCTTGCACACTACAGACCACAGGGATAGCACATAATATATCTTAATTTAAGAATAGTTTAGCCTTTAGTGATGACTTCATTCTCCTCATTCTTTCTAGAGACTGCTTTGCCTCAATCCCAAGCTCCACACAGTTTCTGCTTCTTGGTCGTTGGTAATTCTCTTTTTCCTTACTCTGGGTATAACTCAGTTTTTATTCTCTACCCAAGTATACTGTCAGGCTGTGTTTGTGTCTTTTACCTTTCTTTCTGCTTTCTATATTACATCTTTCCTGCCTATTTTTTAGCTCTGACCATCTCATCAGCACCCCTGTCTCTCTAGGAAGTATAATCTAATGACGTTGACATCAGGTTATATCAGTCACTTGTGCTTGGCTGCGTGGTCCTGGGAAAATTACCCAACTTCTCCAAGTCTAGCTTTTCATACTTACAAGGGCTGGACTAATTTTACTGTACAAGTTTACTCAGAAAATTACATGAAGAAATAAAGACAAAGTATTGAGAGTGGTAGCTGCATTTGGGAAACTCTCAGAAATTGCTGAGAGCTGTCCAAGATGAAAACACGCTGGCTGGGAACTAGAAGCACATTAGGGGTGTGAGGGCAGAAGCACACGACCATCTCCAAAGGTATGAGATTCCTGCAGCTGCTATAAGAAAGGATTGCAAACAAGGAAGCTTACATTGATATTCAGATGTAGTCCAACTGATATTTTTTTTTGGAACTTCTACGGTCTGCATATGAAGATTTCTTGGAGATCATGGGGTCAGACCACATTAATACCTTTTTCTGAGCATGGAACAATTACAAGAGGCAAGCCAGAGTTTGCACCTGTTGTCAATTAAATGTGCATCTTGCAAAATTCTGGTGTTGAAACTTAATGGCCAATGTTTAGTAGTAACTGGTGTGATGTTTAAGAAGTGATTAGCCCTCAAGGGCTCCTTTTATGAATAGAGTCAGGCCCTTGTAAAAGAATGTTTAGTATTTTTGTAATTAACTCTTATCTTTTGCCAAATAAAGGCCCAGCATCTTCTCCACTACCCTGCAGAATACAGCATCATGTGGTCCTCCTGGGGAAACATAGACCGCACTTTTACAGGAAAGTGGACCTGTTGGAACTATGACTTCATTTCTTCCATCCCCAATAATTGTGAGAAATAAATTTCTGAATGAATTACTCAGGCTGTATTATTAGGTTATCTTAGCACAAATAGTCTTTTTTTGAGACAAGGTCTCACTATGCAGTTTAGGCTGGCCTTGAGCTCACTTTTGTAGCCCAAGTTGGTCTTGAATGTGCACTGATCCTCCTGCCTCAGCCTCCCAAGAGCTGGAATTACTGGTGTGCACCACCATATCCAGCTCAGCACTAACTAGTCTAATGTGCTATTTTCAGTTAGCAGCTCATAATCATCTTTAACCTGGCTTGATGTTTTTGCATGAAGTCCTGAGAGAATTAATACAAGTGAGCATGGTCTGAGTACTCCTAGAATTGGAATGGATACACAGTCATAGGAAAATACTGTGGGCACTCTGAGTGGTTTTTTTAGACTATGCAGCCTGAGTTAGTTGGCCAAGACCAGTGGTATGATGGACCCAGGGTAGAAAATAATGCATCACCAGAAAATAAGAAGCTGCCATTTGCATGCCAGCAGAGCCCTGAATCCTCCAGGGATGAGTTCCTAATCCCATGCAATAGCAGCTTCTCAAAAGCCACCAGGATCTGTATGGAACACAAGGCAACCCAAGCCTTTCATCTGAAGCAGGATGCAACGTTGGTAGTGCACCTAGGAAGCCTTGGTTTGGCCTTCGGAAGGCTGCCACATTGGAGTCCATGGTGGATTTCCCACAGTACTGGTGCAGAGAGTGCCTGAATCTGGGTCTCTCTAGGATTAAGTTGCTGAACATATGTACCTAAAAGTCTTTGGGATGGAAATTTTTAGCTTGATTAAGTAAGTTCAGTCAGAATGGGAAGGGTTCAAGAATGAGAAGGTCTTCTACGAAGGTGCCCAAGCATAGTCTACCCAACTTCAGCTGGACACATATCACTTATACTACAAAACATAAAAGGGGGAGATGTAGGAGCGGCAGAATCTGGGAACTGGTCACATGTGTGGGGGCAAGGCCAGGCCAGAGTGCTTAAAGCAAGCAAGCTACTTGGGTCCTGAGAAGACATCTTGCCTGTGACAATCCCAGTCATTAGTTGCTAGGCAACCTTGGGTCAGGTAATACTTTGTCAAGAGTGTAAACAAACACACCCCTGTGGTGGTTGTTCAGTTCTTTTCCTTCCTTCAAGGGAGAAAGGGCTCCGTATGACCTCGATTTTTGTCTATCATTTTTATTTCCAAATTCTCTCACTGTTTTTCCCTGGGAGCACTGAGAATGTTGATAGCTGCACAGGATGCAGTATACGGACTTTAACTGACGGGAGTTTTGCTGCTCAGTGGATCCTAAACTAATAAACAAACTTAGAAGTGTGAAGGCTGCTCTTAAGAAGGATTTGCTATTTCATGTTACTGTCTTTCTTTTCCTCCACACATTCCTTAATTTATTTTCCGTTGGCTATGTGAGCTCTCTGCCAGCAGGCTGTTAAGATCACTCTGTGTCACAGAGACTTTTACACACTTTCCTGAGGCTAGCTTAAGAATGCTGTAGGAGGCAGTCTGATGGCATCTGTCACAAAGTGAGGCACTGACAGCTGGAAATCTGACAATGTCCATAAGATCCGTTTTAGTTCACTGGTTTTTATGAAAATAAGAAAATTTCCAGGGATATAGCTCAGTGGCACAGGGAGTACCTGGCAAGTGTGAGGTCATGAGTTCAATTCCTGATACCAACATGCCCCATAAAGGATATGGATAAACACCTTAGCATTCAACCATTCCCCTATTTTTTCTATAAAAAAGATAATAGGTATATGGATTACAATGCTGATAGAATCAAGAAGATGTATTCTTTGTCTGACTTTTCCAAGACCACCAAAAGGCCCAGCCCAGAGCTGGACTTTCAGTGGAGACTAATAATGACTATGTGACTGGTCTGTAGATGAATGTTTCTAAGTTTGCAAAATCGCTGCCAAGTACCTATAGGCCACCCAGGTGGGGGGCATGTTCACAGGGGAGAATGAGCAGCTGCATATCCTGGGCAGAGTCAGTGGGCATGGCTGAAGCCCTACACATAGCTTCTCAGGCTGGGAGCTCTGGAGTCTGCAGGCAGTGGACGGAGGGACATGCCTTGGACCACACGCTGCTCCTATAGCAAAGGGACAACAGGACGAGGTGGTTGATGCTGAATTTGAGGTGTTAGAGGAAACCAGGGAAAACAGTGACAGACAGACAGACAGACAGACAGACAGACAGAGACAGAGAGAGAGATGGGCTATTTCGACCTGGCCCACTGTTAAGACACACTTCAATACTTCCTCATCTTTGGGTGTTTAACTCAGTGACATGCCCGTCTTTTCATCTGACCCTTATACATGGGGACAGTGTATTTTGATTTTTGGAAAATGTAATAAAATCACTGTTTCTTAGCTTGTTCCCTTGGCTTTCTGTTTTCCTCAAGAGGACTCAATAATCTATTCTATTCAAGTCCATTTAATGCCCTGTTAGCAGGCTGTATCTATTTTGGGAAGCCACAGCCTCCTCTGAACATCTGACAGGCTCATACCTGATTAATCTCTCTCTCTCTTTCCTGTCATTAATATTATTTGGGGGCAGTGGCCAAACCATATTGACACTTTGCTGACATCTTTTCCGGTGCCCAATTACCTTGCTGTCATGGTATAATCCATAAGGTGTCATGAGGGTTCTATGCTGTGCCAAGCAGGTTGGCACCAGAACATCCAGGAGACAGTGTATAATATATCATCTTTATGCCTCTGGAAATGAGGAGAGACATTTCTTTATCCTTATTGCCAATAGATCTTTTAACTCACAGAGCTGTAGGGAACACAGAGGTGTTAGGGCAGCTCTGAGACTTGGGAGATGCAGTTCCAGCCAGGATGATCCTTCCTGGCGTTTCCTGATACATATCCCAAGGTGAATTCCTATGAGAGAAGACCAGATGCCAGGCCTGAGGTGCGCAATACCAACCCATTTATTAAAGACACATATCTTTCTAAAGAGTTGGTTCTTTAGGTTTTTGAGGAATATTCTTTTTTCCTGTTTTCTTCTCTTTCTCTCCCTGTTTCACTCTCCCTCCCTTTTTGTCCTAGGGATTAAGCCCAGGTCCTTTGTCTGTCTGTCTGTCTATCTGTCTGTCTGTCTGTCTATAATCTTTGCCGAGACAAAGTCTTGCTACTTACTACCAGACTTGTCTTGACTTCACTATGGTACTCAGGCTGGCCTCATACTCATGGAAACCCTCTTACCTCAGCCCCTAGAGTGCTGAAATTACAGGTGTATATCACCATGCTTACTTTTTTTTTTTTTTTTTTTTTTTTTTTGTATTGAGACGGACTTCACTAAACTAAGTTGCTTGGGTTAAGGTTGAATTTGTAATCGTCTTGTCTCAAGCTACTAGAGTGGAGGGCTCACAGGCATGCATCACCATGGATGGCTAGAAGTATTCTTTCGAGATGAAATGAAAGGGTAAATGAAACCAGCCCAGCAAACACCAGTGGCATAGGTGTAAGCTCTAAAGTGCATGATGAGCCTAGGCTGTGATTGTGGTTTCCATCTAGATACCAGCTGCCCAGTGCCATGTGCTCACAGGTGGGGCCTTGGGAGTGACGGATCATGGGGTTGTGAAGTCCACCAGCTCATCGGTCCACTGGTGAGTTACAGCTAAATGGGATCTGGGAAGCGAAGGAGGTGGGTCGCTGGGGGGGGGGTGTGGCCCAGAAGCATGTCTCTCCGACCTCAGCTCCTCGCCTCACTCTCTCTGCCTCTCATCTCTGCTTTCCCCATGCCCCGAGCGGCTGTCTCTGCCAGGCATCCTTGCCATGCTGCCCTGCTTTGGCACCAGCTGACTAGGGGCTGAACCCTCATGCAGGATGAGCCAAACAAATCCCTTCTCTGTTGAGCTGCGGGTGTCTGGTGCTGTGTCCCTGGGAAGAAGACAATTACGATGGCAGCCATCGCCCTGAGAACTGCTCAGCACACCTAACCTTGCTACTGGAACCTGCACTGTTCCAGTTAGAAATCAGTTTCTTCTCCATCCCTGCTCCCCACAAAGCATAGCTTAATGAAGGTGACCTTTAGAGCAAAAGTACACTTCCATTTATGAATCTAAATGGGAAGGATATGGATGTCTGTGCATTTCAATATTTTATTCTATACACATACCTGCATATTATATTTGAATTACTTTGATTGATTATCAACTATTGCATTGGCCAGCTTAGTACCTAGTTTAGCTGTCCTCTTAGCAGTTTAGACAACTCTGGCTTCTCATTAATTTCAATAATCTCTATAATATTACAGCCATATAACATGCTTAATTAAGACTTTGGAACATGTATTGGGATGCAAAGTGACTGTATCCTAAGCAGGATTCCCAAAGTTTTAAAAGAATAAGCATAGCTTCCACAGAATGAAAGAAAACCTTACATTTCCTGCGTGATTGTAAAGTTAAGGGCATGAATGTTTTTAGTTTCGCCATGTGAAATAGTGAAAGAATCCTCCATGTGGCAAAGGAAATCCTTCCAAACTTGGAGTCAGAACCAATAAAGAGAGATACTGTTTAGGGTTCGTTTTGCAGAAATTTTCTTCCATCTTCTTCTTCTTACAAGAACAACTGAGTGCTACTTTATTACCTAATGCTGGTGCCTGAACTTGTGATACTCCTTGCTCAGCTTCCCAGAGTCTTGGGGCTACAAGAGTGCACCATAACTCCTACCTTCCACCTTTTAAAAACTGAAATATTTAAAAGTGCAACACTATGCTGGAAAGATGCAGGAAGAACAGAAAATAAAAAAGATCCATTTTGATTCTGGATTCTTGAAAAGATTCCAGAAAATCGCCTGAAAAAGAGGAAGACTTATCAAGCTCTCAAAGCCACTCAGGCAAAGCGGTCTCTTCTGGCAAAGAAAGAGAAGAAGGTAAAAGAGATCAGATTTATGCAGTTGAACCCTTTCCTTCATGATTCCTGGTGATAGTGGCGTGACAGGGTGCGCGTGACTAGAAGTGAAACCTCATGCTTGGGAAGCGCCTGATGAGCATTCCTTGGCCTTTGCTGTCCGCCTCTGAAGTATCAGCAGGGTGAGTTCACAGTACAGAAGAGCACTGCAAGGCGTCGCCTGAAGAAGTTGTTCAGTGGTGTCTTTGTTAAAGTAACCACCCAAATTCTCAACATGCTACGGATAGTGGAGTCTTATCTGACCTGGGGATTTCCAAGTCTGAAGTCTGTCCGGGAACTCATTTTGAAACATGGACAGGGCAAGGTCAAGAATAAGACCTTACAGCTGATGGACAGCACTGCGATCGAGGAGCACTGGGGCAAGTTGGGTGTCATTTGCTTGGAAGACCTCATTCACGAAGTTGCCTTCCCAGGGCCGCATTCGCAGGAGATCACCTGCTTCTTGCACCCTTTCCACCTGGCTGTGGCCTGGCACACTACCAAGAACAGGGTGGGCTTCCTCAAGGATATGGGCTCACCTGGCTATCGGGGTGAGCACACCAACCAGCTCATCCGCCACCTGAACTAGTTTCAGAGACTGGAAGGAAGTGGAAGAGAATTGGCATGGCAGACACCTCAGTACTGCCCAGTTCCAAGGAAGAGTCCTATTGTTTCCCATCATGCCACAGCTGAAATCAGCCCTTGCTGTGGGAGAAGAGGTCCTCTTGTGTTGTACCTTCTGTGCTGGGACTCACTGTTGGTGAATGAGGAACCGAAGGAGGGTAGGAGGCTCCCGGCTCTGTGACTTGGAGCAGTGGACCCAGCCCAGAGGTGTACTTGAGTCTAGAACCCCAGGACTTTCTTTTGAAAAGACTGAAATACACCTACAACTGCCTTGGAAAACAAGTGTGCAGCTGTCTCTGTCAGGAGCCCACGTTCCAGCTTTCAGTGGTACAGCTTTGTGAGGTCTCAGACTCGCCTGGCTCTGATGGTTCTTGTATCTTGCCTTGGCACTGACTCAGCATCTTTTCTCTACTTCAGAGTTTGGGAAGGGAGCCAGGCATAGTGGCACACACCTGCAATCCGGACACTAGGGGTTCTAAGGCAAGAGGATCATTGAGCTTGAGGCTAGCCTGGGTTACAGAGGGAGTTCAAGGCCTGCCTGGACTGCATGTGAAACCTGCAGTTTCAAAAGACATGAATAAAGTAAGAATTCGGGAAAGGAGGGACCTCCCTCCTAGAAGCAAAGCATTCACTCAGGCTTGTTGGGAATTTCAGGGTGTTCCTGGAGCCTTCTCTTTTAGGTCTTGTGCATCGTGTATAAAAAAGCCCTGTTGAGACCGAGTGTGGTGGTGCACACCTGCAATCTCAGCTCTGGGGAGGTTGAAACAGGGTCACTATGAGTCAGAGCATAGTGCGACCCTGAACCAAATACACAAAATATAAAATAAAAGTGTAACACTGAGATTATTTTCAAATATCTGTTGTCTGTGTTTCTTCTTTTTCCTTCGTCCAACAGTTTCCATAGTCTATTGGGCCTGAAGATCTGAAGCTCCAAAAACCATCTTGGGGGAGTGGGGGTGGACTCGGTGGGGGTCGTAATCGAACTCAGGAAGTGGCACTGGCGTGAAGTCTCTAGCTCACTGGAGGTCACTTCAGTAACTGCGTTTGTGAGCATCTCGGACAAATACCTCCAAATTGCTCTTGAATTTGGGGTCAGACGTTAGAGATTCCTATTCTTCATGATGTATTTTTTCTGTTAATAATGCACACTTAGCAAGACATTATCCCTGCCATATTAAGGAGCATCGCCTCCCTACTGGTGAGTCCCCGTTCACACTGTCCTGTTAGCCAAAACTAATCTTTCTTCCGTGTCCATGCGCCTGCATTTTTTCCAGGTTGTTTCCTCCAGGAGATGATTTAGGAGGAGAAATTTGTGGCTTCTCTGCCCTCCCGAGGAGAGCTCGTGCAATACGGCTGGATCCACCCTGCTTCTGCACGTGCTGGAGAGCACCGGGTCCTGTGAGGGCGCCGTCCGGTCTGACACTTGGACTGACGGCAGACATTACTAGAGGTCACAGGAGCGAGGACAGGCACAGTCGCCAACGTCTTCATCAAGGGGTCGACTGTTCTCACAGAGGACCTGACTGAGCCTTGGAGATTCTTCCTGCAGGAACCAGTGCGGCTGAGGAAGCACTTCCAGTTCCCGAGGACTCGCAGAGGTTGGGGTTGCCTAGGACCGTCCAGAAGCTAGCTGATCAAGAACCGAGTTGGATCTTCAGAACGTCCCAGGAGCCACAGGCCTGGGGTGAGCTCCTGTCTGGGGCCGAGGCAAGACTGCTACAGGGAGCGGGTTCCCCATTCAGTCAGGCCCCTGTGCCTGGCCTTGCTGAGAGTTGCTGTCTGGTTTCTGCTGCCCTGGGAATGACTGAGAAACCCTCCTGTCATTCAAGAAGAGCCTTATGATGGTCAGGGAGCTAGACAGCATGGCCAGCAAGTGGAACAGGGCTCTCAGCCCAGAACGGTGGAGCCAAGAGCCCGGAGGTGGTGCTGGAAGACCTCGGAGGCAGCAGGGCAGGAGGTCAGCAACTCTGTGTGTACCCAGAGTGTGACTGCGGTGGAGTATTATTCAGTCTTGAAAAGAAAGTTCTTATACACGACACAAAGTAGGTGGAGCCGTCTGAGAATGCCAGCCCAGGCATGGCAGGTCGGCTGAGCAGTTTCTGCTTTTCACTTTCCTCAGCATCCTCTTCTTCAGCTTTTATGTACCATATCACCTCCTCTGGGTATTCTGTCCATTTTGTGGCTTAGGGAAGCTCAGAGAATTTCTGCATCTTATTGAAATCACTGACTAGCAAGCCACAGAGCTAGCATTGAAAGCCGGGTTTGCATTTAGACAAGAATTCAAACCTAGGTCTGGCAATGGATGCATGTAATGTAAAATGGAGACAAGAAATTTGTAAAAGCCCCATCAGAAGCAAGGTAGAAGTGTGAGGAAGTTCAGTGCTGTGTGCACAGCGGCGTTTTTCTCAGACACTGAGCTGTGGGAGCAACCCATGTGTTCACACTCAGGTGAGTGGATGAGCAGAGGCAGCCTGTGAATATAGTGGAATATTATGCAGCCTTGAAAAGGAAGTTCTTAGACATAGTACAAAGTAGGTGGACCTTGAAGATACTCGTAAGGCAAGTGCTGTATAATTCTTTTCACGAGAAGTTCATACAGTGGCTCACATCAGGGACAGGAAGTAGCACAGGGGTTTCCAGGTTCTGCAGGGAGCAACAGGCACTCACTGGTGAACGGGGAGGGAGCATCAGCATCCAGTCACGTGACAGGTGACCTGCTCATGTATGGGGCAGCAGTTGCAGAGCAAAACCGATTTTAAGTTAACACGGCTGAGTTCTATAATCTACATTGTTCTTTTATTTCATGGAAAAAAAAAGGGGAAAAATCCCACTATTAATAAGGCACATGGTAAAAATCTGTGCAAAAATTTGTCCACGGATTTATGTTTTGTATGAGTCTGGGGATGTGGGGTCTGTTTTGTGTTTGAATCTCTGCTCTGTTACAGGTTAGCTACACACCTTTGGGGCCAGAATTAACCTGTTTCAGCTTTTTTCCCCACCCACCAAGTGGGGATAAAACAGTGCCATCATGTTAGGGTCCGTGTAAGGTTTAGCATGCACCATCTATTTAAGTTCCTGGAGCAAAGTGTGCCATAGCACCCGCAGTCCACGCACTCCCCCCAGGATTCTTCGATCAACTTTGCAAGCGAGCGCACACATAAATATTTCACTTTGAATTAAAGGCATGTTGCAAACTTTGTAGGAAAATGCTACTAAGACAATTACACAAAAGCATTGATAAACAATGAAAAATATATCATGCTTCCTGTTAAAAACGTTCGAGATACTTAGCAAATAGTTGTTGGGTAAGGAACCGACCAATTATTTCAATTGAATATACGTTCCTGGCTTTGGAATATTGAAGAAGTTCTTTGGTCAACCTCTGTGCTGTCCATAAAGGGTGCTGTGGATTATTTCTGGACCAGGATGGAAAAGCCCCACAGAGAAGCTAATTCATTCGGGTCAACAGGTTTTTATTGGACAGGCCGTTCTAACGTGGAGGTGGGAACAGCTTCCTAACTGGGACCCAGAGATGAGGCTAATTGCTCCCCATTCCCCTTGTTTCTCACCCTATCTGTGCCTGTCATGGCGGGGACACCACTGTCCAGAAATTCCACACTGAGAGCAATACAATGAGAACAGGGCGGTCGAGCAATGAACGGCCTTCCTTCGGTAATCGCTTCGTTTTGGAATTGCTAATGTCAGCTGTGATGATTTAGCTCGTGGAATCAGGCTGCAAGAGCCCTGGAATTACCCAGCAGTGACCACTTAGCCGAGACCAGGGCTCACTTAATTAGGATTCCGGCACCGTGGGTGGGAATATTGACTATTGCTGGGATAGTAAATCATAAATGTTAAATTGCATTCAATCCCAGAAATAGCTGTGCAAAACTTCTCACGGCATAGATAATCAGGCAATTATTGAGATGGTTATAGCACTCGCTGCCCACAGCCGCTGCAGTGAGAGATCTCATGCCCCGAGCTACAAGCTTATTTACCCTGGCTCCGCTTTTATGTACTTTAGTACAGTAAATAAGAATAAATGTTCAATTTAAGTTTTAAGAGTTCTTAAAAAAAATCTCAACATACCGTGGGTAGTTTCTGGTTGAAGCTTGAAATGTCGCACAAATTGCTACCTAAAACATTAGATTCACAAATTATTCGAGAGAGAAAAACAATGGGAAAATTGGCCGTGAGATGATAGAAAATCAGCCTGAAAGGTGAAGAGGAGAGGGGTCTAAAGTCATGGATCTTGTCACTTCCAGTGTGACTTTTGGAAAGTACTTATTCTTTCTGGGTTCCCATTCATGCATCTGTGTTCTAAGAAATTTGTATGAGTCAAGCTAGAGTTCATTGCCAATGTTCAAATAGTAACAGAAATAAAACATCTTGTTCTAAATTTAAACCAGGTTGGATGAAGTACTTGGCCAGGAAGTTCACACAGTTTGGCAAGTGTTACCTGACTGTCTTGCCAATAAGAACATGAAGTCAAATATTCTGAGTTCTCTCAAAGACAGAGAGGATTGCAGGGGCGCACTTTGCCCTGCTTGAGTTCAGGGCATTTTGCTCGGGTGACTCTGATTGGTTCTCAGCAAAAGTAGCTTTCCGCACTGGGTGGCCTGAAGGTCTGAGTCAAGGGCGGCCATGGTTCTTAACCTTGTGTTCCGAGGACAGTGACTTCCTGAGTGTGTGTCTTCCTCAGGGGCAAGGGTTAGCTCCTCCTGTTCCTGCATCAGCTGCCCTCTAGGGCCAGGGCGAAGGACTGAGCAGCAGCCGACCTGAGGGTGCTCTCTGGGCTCTCCCATCTCCTAGCCAGAGGGGGCCGTGGCTTCTTCCTCTCTGCTCCCAGAAGGCAATGTGGCCAGCAGGCTCCTGTCTCCTGAGCCCCTGGGCCCATAGCATATTTGCCTCACTGCCTCAGTTGCTCCTATTCTTTTAATTTTTTTTTTTTAAAATGATTGCAAAATAGTGATAGAAGAAAAGGTCATTCAAGACTAAAATTTCACTAAACAAAGTAATGGGAATTCAATAAGGGTTGCTATTTGCATAATATTATCTTCAAATTAATTGTTCAGGTTAATGGATATAAAAGTGCAAGATTGGCTTAAAGAAAAAACAAGACAAAACAATGACAACAAGTGGTAAGAAATGCAAAAGAAAACAAAGAATACAAAGAAAATAATTAAGCATTAACTGCTTCTTTCAAAAGACCAGCAGAAGTTGTGAGCACAATGATCAAACTATCCTGCGTCTATACCTAGATAAATCTTTTTCTCTTCCTCATTTTGTCCTTTTCCTCATCCCAGGTTTTCCTTCCCATTGGACAAATCATTTTTATGTCACAGTACCTATTGTACCTTTCTAATTTTATTTACTTTCAGGTTTCTCACGCAAGACAGCATGAAGTTTGCACACGTGGAATTGATTTATTTCACTTACTAAGACAGCCTCTAGTTGCATCCATGTATCTACAAAAGCCTCACATGTATTCTTTTTCTAGCTGAACAGTTCTCCATTGTGTAAAAGTACCATATCTATGTTATCCATTCCTCAAGTGATGGGCAATTGTGTCATTTCCAAGATTTAGCTATGTCACATTGTGTGGCTATAAACATGGGCGCATGTGTGTCACTGTGGTATGATGATTTCAGTTCTTTTGGAAAATTACTTCAGAGGGGAATAGCTGGCTTGGAAGGGACCACCAACCCTGGGCTTTTGAGGGGGTCTCCCTCGCACTGTGGTTCTTGCTGAGTATGCAGGGAGAGAAACTGAACTGGTGTGTTTGGCAAAAACAGCCAGGGCCAGGACTGGTGCGTGATGGCCCTTGGTCCTTGTTCATGCGGCAGTTAGTCCAGTACAGGTTGTCCCACAGCCCCAGGCAGGCGGAGGGGCAGGATTTAGTTGAGGCCCGGGGCATGGAGGGACACATTCTCCACAGCCAGGCTTCATTTCTTGTGACTCATTTATAATCATGGAGCGTAGCAGTAAGAGCTGCACAATTAAGAATTGCAAATGACTGGGTCTTTCATATGCTATAACTTTCTGAATGTTTCACTCTCCATATTCTATTTAATTACCACAAAAATATCCCAATCAGGGTTTATTTTTATTATACTGCGAACGAATCTAAATTTCAGAGAAGTGAAAAGCCTCCTGCTGGTGCAGGCCTGTGATTCCAAGCCTTTGGGAACCTGAGGTGAGAGGGCAGAAAGTTTGAGCTCAGCTTGAGCAATTTAGTGACTCAGGCAGACCCTGTGTCAAAATTAAAAGAAAAAAATTTAAAAGGACTGGGAGCACAGTTTAGTGCAAAGGCTCTAGGTTCAATCCCCAGCTTGAAAATACAAAGAAAATAAAGGAAAAGGTTCTGGTCAAGGTGAGGAGCGTGTGGACTTAGACATTGAGATATGAGGTTGTTTTGCTTCAAGTTAAATTCACTTCCCGGTACCTGAGCACTCAAATGTTTAAAACATCCATGTGGGGGAATCGGCTAGGGCCTAGTATTTTCATCTCTCTCTCTCTCTC